>PVKS010036962.1:0-18974 GCA_004027875.1 Aplodontia rufa
ATATGTATATAAAGAGATACATACCATGGAGTTCTACTCAGCAATTAGGCAATTAGAAACAATGATATTGCAGCCTTTGAAGATAAATGGATGACTATGGGAGAAATTATGTTTGGCAAAGTTAGCCTAACCCAGAGAGTCAAGGGTCAAATGTCTTCACTCATTTGTGGAGGCTGGAACTAGAACCAGGCCTGTGTGAAAGATGGTCAACTCTCATCTATTAGACCCAGCAAAGGTGTTGTAACACATAACATAACACATAGGGCATTCATAGAGATGTATCGGGAACGAGGGGGGAAGGGGTCAGGTGGGGAGGGGTAAGACAGGGAGATTGGGGTGAGATCTAGGGGGTAAATCTAACATAAGAATATGTACATATCATATTGTTACTTTGGATACATTTTTGTTTGTACAATAACTAAATTTCTTAATAAAAATAAATAAAACATATGGTATTGTATTAAAAATGGAAAAAGTTACTGTTTCTCCATTTTCCTGTTTGTTTACTTTCTACTGGGTATTGAACTCGGAGTCACTCTACCACAAGCTACATCGCAAGCCATTTTTGCTTTTTATTATGAGACAGGGCCTCACTAACTTGCCCAGGCTGACATCAAACCTGTGATACTCCTGGCTCAGCCCGCCAAGTAGCTGGAATTGCAGGCATGTGCTACACCATTCAGCCAGTTTCTTCCTTCTTAATTAATTGTGTCATAAGACTATGTTTTGCCTCTCAACTCTGTAATATGCAATGAAAAAGAAAGCCCATGTAAGAACTATACAGGTTTATTTTGAATGCAATATTCTTCCTTATTAGTAAATCTGAAGGTTTTTTGAATTTTTCAAAATTTCTGTAAGTCTTTATAATGACATTGTGAACAATATATACAAATATTTGTCTTAGATGACAGTTTGCCTGGCAAAGCATCAGCTATCTATGACTAGATTAAAATGGTTGATTCCCAGCTATCCCACCTTTTAACTGTGTGATAATGAATATATTACTTAACCTCTCTAAAGCTCAATATCATCATCTGTAGAAAGCTTATAACAATTGCAAAGATTAAATGTGTTAATGAATATAAATTACTTGGTACACTGAGTGTTATAAGTAGTATTAATAACAAAACTAAAATATTAAATGCATTTTGATATGTTGTTAATGTGATAGTAAAATATGTGATAACATGATAAAATTGTGATAATCTAAAGAATATTTTAATTATATAATTTCTACTTAGACTATTATAAGCATGAAATTGTCATAATGCTATTATATTTATTATATACATGAAACCATGCTATAACAGTGCTGTTATGTGTTGTACATGTTTACATAAGTTTTCATGAACCACATATTTGGAATCTTAGGATAAATAAGACTTTGGAAAAAATTTTATATTAAAGAATGTTTTGTATTCTTGCTATTTCAGAAAAATAACTTGACAAGTTCAATAAGGTTTTTTTCACTAGTATTTAAACATTGCACTGTTAAATCCGCCATAAAACCAAAGTAACACTTGTGTCAGACATGAGAAGCAGAGGATGCATAAACATTTACAGAATTCATATTCACTTATCTCTTGTTTCAAGGGTATAGGAATAAAGGAGGTGAGAGTCCAATAGAGTCCACATTCTATTCTGAAAACTCGTGAACCCAGCTTTTATTGTCCAAAGCCCTGCTGGTATTTTGGTCTTCTGACTCCCACCAGAATTGCCCATTTAGCTCTGTTTATAGCATTCTACACATTCCCCAACCTGAATCTCCAAACTTTTCCAAACTCTTCCTACCAACCAGTTCCAAATGCTTTCGAGACAAATGGTAGTTTAATCATAGCAATAACCCCTTTTTTTCTAACATCTTGATACCAATTTCTGTGTTAGCCAGCTTTTCATCACTTTGACCAATATACTAAAGAAGAATAACTTAGAGGTAGAAAATTTTCTTTTGGCTTACAATTTCTAGTCTCAGTTCATGGTTAGAAGACTCCATTTCTTTGGGCCCTTGATCATGGCAATAAAGGGATGCTTAGGTCATGACAGGCAGGAAGCATGCAAGGACCCAGGAATAATACAAACCCCAAAGGCACATCCCTAAATTACTCAAGCTGCACCCTACCAGATGACAGTCATCATCCATTATTCTATTCAAATTATTAATCCAACAAATGGAATATTCCACTGATTATTACAGCTTTCATAATCGAATCCTTACACCTCTGAACATTCCTTCATTTTCTCACATACAAGCTTTCAGGAGACACCTCATATGCAACCATAACACTTTTGCAGTGGCTGAAAGGCTTTCTTTTAGGATTTAAAACTGTATTGTGCTCTTCCTTCTGTCCTTATTTCCCAATTATTATAGTTGAGATGATTGACAATTAAGAGCAACAATTTAATTTTTTGTCTATTTTCACTTATTGTTGACAAGATTTATTTTCTTGGTTTAGGATGATACATCATTCACATTTTATATCTATCCCATATATAATTCAACATTCATCTTCATCTATCTGTATATTATATTGCATGAAAATCTGTGCATTGTATTATAGCAAACACATTGTTTTTATTTCTTTTGTTAATACTCAGACATGTAGAACAAGATTAGTAGGTGTTTTGCCATTTAATCTGTTCTAAAAGGAAGACTGTGGTACACATTATCTATTAAAAACATTCAGATTTTTTTCTAAAATATCAGCAACTTTCTGTACAGGTTTATGTGAAATATGCACATACATGCACACAAAGTTTCTAATATAGGAAGCATAAGCAGCCTTCATGATTAACTGCTTTTTGTGTGCATGTCTCTGTGTGACCTACATTATCAACAGAGAATTAAATGAAAACAGATAATCTTTCTGCTTTTTAGAGAAGTTTTACTCCTTTTAGACATTCAAGGAGACTGCTGTCAAAGGCCTTTTTGCAAGTTCACCTAATGTATTGTTTCCACATGTGTTAAGCTTACATCTTACTGCTAACTTGGAAAAAATAAAACATCCAATTGCCAAAGCTTTCACTGAAAGGCAGTTTTATTCAGTCTCCCTGTGGAGAAATATGGGGAAAAATTTTATTCAATAAATTCTTTTTTTTTAAAGAGAGGGATAGTGAAAAAGAGAGAGAGAGAGAGAGAGAGAGAGAGAATTTTTATTTAGTTTTTCATGTGACCTTCATTGCTCCAAGAGTTCGTTGTGTACGTGGTGCTGGGGTTCGAACTCACATACTCACGCATGCCAGGCAAGCACCCTAACTGCAGAGCCACCACGCTAGCCCTTCAATAAGTTCTTGAAAGTCATTTCATACAAACTGCTTCACTTTAGAGAATCTTCATACTGATAAAATCTAGATATTTCATGTCTGTACCTATGATAGAATTTTAGAGCATAATCTTTTGTCTTCATTTTGTCTTAATATTTCCAGATTGCTCCTACTACTACATCTTTCATTGTAAATGGAAGCAACCAAGCTAGGGCAATAAATAGCATAAAACCCCATTGCTTGTATTACTCAGTGAAAACATTTTACGTTTTTAGCTCACCCTTGATTTTTTTGTATTTGATGATCCCCAAGCAATTACGTATTTTAAACTAAAAAAGAATAGTCCACATATACACACTTGGAAGTGTGATACCTTGTTTGCTAGTAAAAAGAATACAGGGGGAAAAACATGTTAGTTGTTATGGCTAAAAGATGCCAAACATCTTTCATACGCCCTTCTCTCTCTCTCTCTCCCCCTCCCTCTCTCTTTTTCTCATTTTACTCAGCAAGTAATCGAGCTTTAAGCATGTGCTATCAACCATTTAGATTTCAGGTGATGGATTTTGCATAGAAAACAAGAATAAATATGGGCCCTGATATGAAGTGTAGCTTACATTTGAAAGGCAGACAATCTTAACAAGTAAACAGATTTATAGGCAGGAATTTAGAGACCTGGAACTAGGAAGAAAATAAAAGAGTAGAGGGATGGAAAGTTGTCTGAAGGCTGAGGAGATGTCAGGTGGTAGACAGAGAGGGTCGCTCTCTAAAGTGATAGCGGGAGGGATTTACAGCTTCCTGTTGAAAAGCTATTCCTTCCACCTGTTTTCTGAATCTCTCCCAGCTTTCCCAGAGATCTTTCTCTATTGAGCTATTATTTCTCTGAGTTGCATCTTTAGCTCCTCCTCTCTACATCTATTTTTGCCATGCACACCCCTCTTTTCCATGTCTGGAAACCTCTGCCACTACTAAGAACAATTCCATTACCATCTCTCATTGTTCCTGTGGATTTCAAATTATGCTTGTGCCACCTTCTATCCGCATGGCAGTGGCTATTGCAGGCAGGGCCAGTTATGTTTTAAAATCCTCTAGTCACAGCTAATGAGCAGAAATGGACAGTGAACCAAGTCTGGTCAAAGTCCTTCTCTAGGACTCTACATGATGATGCTGAGAGTCAAATTATTTTATTTATGTGAATTATTTTTAAAAAAATGTTTGGATTCCTAGTGCTCCTGGGTCAACCCCATTCCAGGATATCTCCAATTTCTGGGTCAGTGTTTACTTTCTAGTTTTCTTTTTAACATTATTTGATGTAGATTACTGTAGCCTGCACCAGAAGAGTCTAGAATGTGTGGTCACTCTGCTGGATTATTCTTTCCATTACATGGATATACTCAAGACTCTTCTTCAAAATCTAAACACATCACCTTTCCAAGATATATCCTCAGTCTTGAGTTACTGCTGTTCCTCATCCTGTGCATGAACTCCTCCTTAAAGCTGTTTGCTTGTAGTCTATTCCCTTGCGTTGCAATCATTAATCCTCCTTCAATCTGACGTCTGCTTTTGCAGGCAAACTCTGAAATTATTTTGAATGAAATCACTATTCATGAACTTGTTAGAAGATCAAATGAATACTACTCAGATCTTGTTCAATTTGATGTGAAATACTGAAAGACTCTTTGTCATTGCCGACCAAATTGTCACTCACTCTGTGCGTGCATGTGTGTGCGTGTGTGTGTGTATGTGTGTGTGTGAGCACGTGCGCATGCGCATGTGCACACTGGGAATGAACCCAGAGTCTCAGGCAACTACAGACGTACTGAACACACCATACCCTTGAGCTACCCTCACAGCACCAGGTCCATGCTCTTGATTTGGTCTCTAAGTGCCTCTCTGATGACTGTTTCCCTCTGTTGGCTGCTGTTCATCTTCATGTTTCTATGTATTATAGTTTCCTGATAGCTGTCCTTGTTCCTTCTCTCTAGACTATCCCAGGCATTTCCAGAGTTCCACCTGCCACACAGTCCTAATAATTCCCATGTCAATATTTTCTGCCACAAACTAGTCTTTAAATATATGTATTTAAACTCTCTCTAATCTCTCTCCAGATTCAACATGTAGAAATCAGAGCTCAACACAGTCTTCCAGAATCTTACTGCTCTCCCTGCATTTCTCTATCTTTGTAAAGAATGCCTCAAGTGACTTGTGTTTCAAGCTGGTTCCTGGCATCCACGTGATGACTAAACTTTCAGCACTGTTCTGAGAATGAAGTAACATACAGAAATATTACCTAGCACACTGCTTGGCTCACAAAGCTCAACAGAGATCAGGAATAAAAATGATGTTCTGAAGGAATAAAATGTATTTATACCTTATTTTAATAAAGAAGTCAACTTATTACTGTCACACTCAGTATAAATACCCATTTTTACAATAAAACACATTTTAATAAATTATGAATGCATAACATTCAACTTGAAAATCTGATAAATAGGATCATCTTGTTCCATCTTAGTCTTTTATGGGGAAAATAGAGAGAGAGATTCTGCAGGTCCTCATCACACAGCTTTCTACTCCCTAACGCAGGCTGGGGGTGTGTCTGAACAACCCCTGTTCCTCCTTCACCTCACGTGCCAATGCTACCTTCTCAGAGAAACCCTGGGCATAGATAGCTCTTTTGGGATGGTTCCCCATGTTCTTATGCCTTCCCCTGTATCACTTGCATGACTGTTATGTGTTCCTTAGTCTGTGTCACCCGATTGACTTTGAACACCTGAAGTCTAAGGGCCATGTCTTAACTGTCACCACATCTCTACATTTGATTTGATAATGATTCTGTGAAACATGCACATTTTAAGTGCATTGCAAACATCCTCTCTCCCCTAATTACAAACTTGTGAGCTGCAGGGCACTTTGAGAAAAGCAGCCTGAACGCAGACTCAGTGAGTCATGAACACAGACTCATTTCACAGTCATACAGGAAAGCAATATTTTTTCAGAATATCGTCCACCCTGCAATCAATACGTGTAAATATGCTGCATCTAAAAATAAGGTCTTCATTTTGGATATAAAGTAGCACTTTGGATAGGCCCTGCCATCACCTCGGATGTAGAAAGTGTGCCGGCAAGAATATGTGCTTATCTCAGCTGACTTTGATTTGCTCTGTGGCTTCACTCCCAGAGGAATCTTCTGATTTGAGTTTATTTCATGACTAATGCTCTAAGATGCTGATTGCTTGAACTGGAGTCTCTTTGCCCCTCAAGCCATCCACATGCAATCACTAACAAAAGAACAAAACGATGTTAGCTTTCCAGGACTTAAAATTGCACTGTACTGTGTTCCCACGTTGACTAAATAAGGAACAACTGAGTTACAAAGGAAGGTACTGAATCCAGAAAGCTTCCAAAAATGAATCTCTTAGGTTTTGGTTTGAATTTTTGAACCTATTCTCCAAAACTATCCAAGTATGAAATTTATGGGATCCAGACTACCTTATAGCTCAATGGCCATCTGTTTCTTCATTAATATATATCTGTGTATTCTATAGACACCATCAAAGTTCATCACAAAATGAGTGTCTCAGCAATGTCACAAGTGTATAGTATTATAGTTCTAGGGGTCAGAAATCCAACGAGGTGTCATTGAGATACAATGCAGATGTTGAAAATGTTGCACCCCTCACTGCAGGCTCTGGAGGAGAATCCATGATCTTTTCTTGTCCACCTTCTAAACATCACTCACTTCTCTTGGCTTATGGTGCCTTCCTCCATCATCAACATGATCATTGCGCAAAGTCCTTCTCCAGCTGCCATCTGTCTGGCTCTCTCTTCTGTTTCAGTCTTTCATAGAAAGAACTCTTACTAATACATTGGACCCACTGAGGTAATCCAGGGTACTCTGCCCAAATCAGCAACAGCAGGTTAGCAAACTTAACACCATCAACAATATTATTTTCCTGTGCAACATAACCTCTCAGGTTCTGGGAATCAGGACATAGACTTCTATTGGGGGACATTACTTTGCCTACCACTGTATGTAGAAAGCATCTTGGTTTTAAATTGCCAGATAAAAACCAGGATGCTCAAATAAATTTGAATTTCAGATAAGCAATATTTTATTTTAGGTATAACCATGTTCTATGGATTGTTAGTGTGTCTTAGTAGTACATGGGGTATGCTTATACTAAAATTATTTACCTACCTGAAATTCAAATTTAACTGGGCATCTTGTTCTTTTTAATTTGTTAAATCCAACAACCCACAAGAATTGGGGATAAGTAATCTTGAACTAGGATGCAGCTACAAAAGTACCATGGAATCTAAAATACTTATCTAAATTGCTTTTGATACTTTATTGTTACTTTTCAAAATAATATTCATGACTGCTGCAACTTTACGTGAATTATTGAGCAAAATGTAAAATGTCCTTGGGAGAGAAAAATTTGCATCGATTAAAATGTTATTTCATATGTGAGACAAAATTTGAGCAATGTCATGTTATGAGAAATCAGGATGCAAAATTCCATGCAACATGAAAGAGATGGAGTGCGAAAAAGAGGCTGGAAGCAAATAATCCAAAATGTCAATAGGGGTTTGTTTTCTTTGGTGGGAGTATATACAACTATTTTAAAATTTCTGCCTTGTATTCATTTCCCTTAGTTTCTCTCATGTAGAACTTGTATTATATAAAGATATAAGGTAAGCTATAAACAGATAATGATTAAGTTTACACTGCTTCACAAAGGAATATTTATGACAGTGTTAGTTGGGCTATACTGGAGAAATAGAGGGATAATTAGTATTTCTAAAATGAATGCGCATTATATAAATAGAGTATTATAGCATTGTATGTAGTTACGATTTTACAAATGTTTTACCACCCTCTGCCCATTTTTTCCTAAAGCAAATAATTAAAACGTAGAGTCTGTTACTTTTAAAGTAAATGTATTCAAATGCTTATTAGTTCGATGACACTTGAGAAAACACATCACATTGTAGGTGTTTAAAGTTGTGATATAATCATGCAGATAGCAACAGCAAGAATCACTGTCACGCAACTTCAATGCCTTTGCTAATTAGCAACATTTGTGAGAACCTGGTCATTTCCAGCATCTTGCTCCTTTGATTAATGTCTTGAAAGTACAGCCAGCTGTTAATTATGTTAACAACCAATTCCTTGGGAACCATCATAATCCATTTTAATGGACTGACAATTACTATTAATGAAATCCAAGGGCCTGAAATATTATGAATTTGAAAATTCAGTGTTGCGGTGCATCCATGTATAAGATACGTGTGAAGGCAAAAATGACAGAATTGTCCGCGTTCATGTTTTTTATGAAGAAGGTTTTCTTTTCCAATTATGTACATAGTTCTTTGATTGTTCTCTTCAGTTAAGTCTCCTTACGTGATGCAAAATAGCCAGCTACAGAGTGAAAAAGTAATTCAAAATCAGTTGTTTGGTATATTGCTGAAAAGAAAAGGGATGTCAGACCGAATTCGGTAAGAAACATAAAACAGACAAAACCTGACATTGTTGGCATATAATCAAGAGGAAGGGCATTGAAAGAGGGGAGAAGCCAGAAAGAACTTAGAAAGTGGACTTAGGAGAACTGTGGGTTTTCCTCCTCGTCTTCACTTGTTGTCATTTGTTGCTTCAAGTCATTTGCTTCTTGTGAGGGGATTAAGATCCCAGCGACATTCTAGCTACTAATACCATGGGGAGTGTCACAGGCATTAGCTAGTTCCTTGCACTGAAATTATGAGCTTCAATTATTTTTAAGAGAGAGAGAATTAATTTTGTTTTTTTGTCTAGTTTTTGTTTTTCCTACACTTAGTTGTGCATGTGGCGCTAGGGATTGAATCTGGATTCATGCATATGCCGGGTAAGTGTTTCACCACTGAGCCACTGCTCCAGTCCTATTATGGACATTAATGATGGAAAATGTTTTGATACATTCTTAGAAGATTTGTATAAAAAAGTATTAATGTATTCTATTTGTTTTTCAGATAATAGATACCTATATATCTATATATCTATATCTATACATATATATATATATATATGTATCATTGTCATTTACCCAGTTATTTAGTGGTATCATGCTCTTAATTATGGAGTTCTTACCTTGTGAAAGGTGTTGTTCAAAGTACTACAGAAAAAGAGATGGTAAGAAAGAGGCAAGAAAGATAAGCCCCTTGCCCAAGGAGCCTGTGATGAGTTCCCAGGGAAAGGGAAGTGCATTTGTATCTCCTTCAGGCAACTCTAACTTTGCAAAAAGAATTGTAAAGAAAATTAAATAGGGCACTGTGATCCGGATCAAAAGGGGACAGGAAGAGGTAGTAGCTTAGATGGGATAAGCTGGGAAGATTCCCCGAAGGTGTGACATTGGCTTGTGAACTTGAAAGAGTAGAAGGAATCACCTAGGCAAATATCTGAGGAAGAAGTATCCTGGAGAGGGCTTAGCAAAAGCCTCTAACATGGAAAAGGGATTTGGGGTGCTTAATGGACTAAAAGAAATGGGAAGCTGTAGAGAGATGAGGACACTCAAAGAGCCCAATAGGTCACAGGAAGGGTCCAGATCACACTAGAAGTGATTGGCAGAGTGGAAAGCAGGTGGGCGATTTAATTTGAAATACACACATTCCTCAGAGCAAAGAGTTTTCAAATAGTTAACACAGATATAATTAATGGTATATACATGGGTGTAGGTTCTGAAATCAAATCATATATTTTTCTTTTTTTTCCTTTTCAATAAAACACATTTGACATTTAACAAAAAGGAGTTTGCTATTGAATTAATAGGCACATAATTCATCTAATACTCTTTTCTTTAGGAATATGATTGATGGTTCAAGAACATCTCCTCAATCACAGACACACAGTCATATATTGTAATAATAATGTATCATGACCAGGTTGTCTCTAATGTAAAAAGGAAGTTTCCTGGTTTTATACTAAACTAAGAAGTCTTAGCACAGAAGGGGTGTTAGAGTGCAATCAAGATCCGAGGCCTTTCAGACTTAAAGATGAGTGCCCAAGGGCTTGCTACAGACCAATTATCCACCAGGATCTCTTTGGATGAATGTAGTTTCTATCATTTCTCCCTGCCTTGTTTCTCTTGCTCAAGATCCACAGAATTTCAATTAGCTTTTCTCCTCATTATAAAAAGCCTGAATAAGAGACTGAGCTCATTACCAGGGATTAAAAAGTGATAAATTCCCGTGGCATCCTTTATTAAACTCATGAACAGATTAACATGTGGGGCCACAGAAGGAATTTCTCTAGATACTTGAGATAATTTCAGGCAAGAAATAACTGGAGCTTAGGTTCTTGATTACATCATGTACTTTCTGTTGCTACTGGAGACCTCTTCTGTGTTGTACTGATAGACATTCAGATGCACCCTCCCAGGAACTTTGCCCTTCCAGATTAATGTGACATCAAATGACCATTTTAGCTTATGTCCATTGATCAAGACTCCAAACAGACCAAAAACACCGTAACTTTGTAGCTCTAAAGTTCTTAGGAAAGCATTTTGCATAATACATAAAATATTCTGTGTGGATTTCATGTACTTTCTCATAGATCATCATTTCATAGGAACAGAAGTAAAAGAGATAAAAATCTCAGAGAAATACCAAAAAATGCATTTAACCCGATCAAGACACAATGTGCTATTATAATTGATATGGTTATTCTTCTTCCCTGGTTAGGACAAAATTAGACTGCAATTTGGTATCTGAATAATATGTAAGTACTGAAGCAAGATTTCCTTCCCTGCCACTGGTAATAAGCAGAAAAGTGCTAAATTAATATTTTTCTTTGGCAGGAAAAAATGATGTCTGGGACACAGGAATCCTGCCTGCTAATTTGAGTCAAATTCCAGCAAGCTGCATCAACTGGGAGAAAATATTGGATAGCCCTAAGCTGTCAATTATTCCTTTGTAATATGAGCAATCATGGGGAAAATTTTCTAGAATACTTCCTTATTTCTACAGTTCTATGATGATTTGAAAGTGGAAAGAACCAAGGGGCTTTCCAACCAGTCTGAACTGTGACCAACTAGTTCTGTGACTGTGCACATCTCCTTTCTGTGTTCCTGACTCTTTATAAGTTGCACTTTCTATGTACTGAAAATTCAACTTAATGACTACAAAAATAATAAGGCTTCCATGTCATGTTGCTTACCTAATGGTATGATGATTCTCTGCTGTATCTGTTTCCCCAGGTCCCTTGACCATTAACCTGTTGTCTTATAGGGTGAGCGGCCAGTTTGCAGCTTGCATTGTGAATACTGAAAACACAGGTTAATGTGTGGATAGATAAAAGACATGCTTATTTTTCTGTGTTTGAAAAGATTTAAACCTGTCTCACACAATTGTTAATTAACTGACAATTATTTCTGAATATAGTGCTTAATATCAATACTTACGTATTTCTAATTATTTAACAATACTGAAGGATATAAAGATACAGAGATGTCCTTTACTTCTAATAAAAACATTTTTTTAAGACTTTTGGACCACAGAAAAACATGAAATTAAATTCACCTCTAACAGTATCATTTGTAGGCATTCTGGAAAGTCATATAGGAGAATTTATTTTCTATATTTGTATATATCTTGGATTATAAGTCTAAAAGTTTGATATCATAGTTAAATGTAATTTTGGACATATCAGTATTTTTTTTAATATCTTAAAGAACTTTCTCAGCACCAAAAAAAGAAACTAACGCTTTATTGAATTTTTCTACTTATTTTCTATTAGTCTAAATTATCATTCTATTATTTCTAAATTATCTTCTGTTATTTCATATTATAGCATTGGCATATACATTGTGTTATATATAAAACACATTCATATATCAAATCCTTACTGCGTGCTTTCTAGTTTTCTATGTACTTAGCAGAGTATTAGATTTTGAGAGACCTAGTAATGAATAGTGCATAGATTTTGCATTTAAAATCTGCATCTTAGCTGAGGAAAAAAATATACAAAAAAATGTAACATATAAAATAATTGTGGTTTGAATGTGAGGCGTCCCTCAACTGCTTGTGTGTGACAATTTGGGAAGGTTGAGGTGAAATGATTGGGTTGTAAAAGCCTTGACCCAATCAGGGAGTTAATCCCCTTGCCTGTACATAGAGTAACTCAACTATAGGCTGGTAGGGTGTGGCTGGAGGAGGTGGGTCATTGGGGACATGCCTCTGGGGTATATATTCTGTATCTGGCATGGAGTTTCTCTGCTCTGCTTCCTGATGTGACACCTTGAGCTCCCTGCTCCCTACAGCTGTGCCTGCTGTCATGATGTTCAGCCTCACCATGGGGCCCCAAGGAATGGAACTGGCTTTCCATGAACTGGGACTTCTGAAACTGTGAGCCCCAAAATAAATGTTTTTCTCCTAAAATTGTTCTTGTAGGGTCTTTTAGTCACAGCAGCAAAAATCTGAATAAAACAGAAATTGGTACCAGAAGTGGGGTGGTTGCTGTGACTAATCTGACCATGTGGTTCAGAAGCTTTTGAGCTTTTTGCAATTTGTGGGAGGAATTTTGAGATGCTTAGAAATGCAACATGGAAAAGTTTTAGCTTGTTGTAAGTGAAGCCTAAGGGGTGATTCTGGTTGGAGCCCAGAAGCCCAGAAGCCCATAGGACTATGCTAAGTAAAGAAAGGGCTCAAAAAGTTGCAGAGGAGAAAGAGGTCTCTATGGAAATTGGACTTGAGGCCCCTAATGTGATGTTCTGGCTAAGAAATTGGGTGCATTTTCCCCGTGTCCAGAGACTCTCTGAGCCTGATTTTAGCGGTAATGTATTTCTCAATCTGGCCGAAGAAATTTCCAGGTAGTGTAGTATTCAAGCAGTGACCTGGGTATTGCTGAACTTTTAGCCAAGTTTATGGTGACCTTCAGGACAAGAAAACAGAGTGGAAGGATTTGAAATACTTGGACTTGAAAGGTGGGAGTAAAACTGGGGTCAAGGAAGTTGCAGTTGTTAAAGACAGTATTCTCATTAAAATGCAAAGTCTTTGCCAAAGACAACAAGAAAGACGCTTTGAGGGCATTCCAGGAATTGGCAAGACTACACCCATCTCAGCCTCAAAGGAGTAAAAATTCCTTTGAGAAGAATCTAGTGGGGCACCCTGCTTGCACATGGAGGCCTAGGAAATTGTTTCGATGTGGTCAGACAACCAAGCATTCAGATGCTGCTACAACTGTGGTCCCTGGAGGTTTGACTACTGCTCCAGCATGCCTTGGGCGTAGCCACATGGTGCTGGTTCTGCAGGATTGAAGAATGCTGGAGTTAGGGGGTCATGGAGGCTTTGACTGCATTTTTAGAGGAAGGTCTTGGAGGCTGGGCAAGGCTCCCCAGGGTCAGAGTCACTGTGGGCAGCCCTTGAGAATGTAACTGGTGGGGATGTGAGGAGGAATCCAAAATTGCAATGGAGACTCCGGAGATTAAGAAATGCCAGTACGGTGGAGCATAGGCCAAAGAAAGCTGCAGCAATTGAACACAGATGAGCCAACAGAGAGCCCATGTGGACTGCACCAGGAAGGCAGAGGGGCAGAGCTGCACAAGCCTTTTGTAGGGAACAACATGATGCCTGGTGCTCCAGATTCCAGATGTGGAATTACAGGACTGTTCATCCAGCTGGATTTCAGATTTGTTTCGGTCCCATCCCTTCTTTGTATGCCCCTATTTGTCTGAAAGTAAATATTTACCATGTTCCATTATATATTGGACATATGTAGCTTGATTTGGTTTTTTATAGGGGTTCACGTTTAGAGTTTGCCTTGTCTCAGAGGAGACTTGGACATGAATTTTTGAGCATTCTTGGCACTGTTGGGACTATATGGAATTCTTGAAAATGGACTAATATATTTCACAATGACAGCTTATGGGAGACAGGATTGCAACATTATGATTTGAATGTGAGGTATCCCCCAAAACCTCACGTGTGACTATTCAGGAAGGCTGAGGTGAAATGATTGGATTGGAAACACCTCAGCCTAACCAGTGAGTTATTCACTTAACTGACAGTTGTAGGATGGTGGGGTGTGGCTGGAGGAGGTGGGTCATTTGGGAAGTGCTTTTGGGTATATATTCTGTGTCTGGCATGGAGTTTCTCTCTCTGATCTGCTTAACGATGAGACATCTTGAGTTGTCTGCACTTTCGATGCCTGCTGTGATGGTGTTCAGCCCCACCTCAAGCCATAAGGAATGGAGCCTGCCTTCTTTGGACTGGGACATCTGAAGCCCTGAGCCCCTAGATAAACTTTTCATCCTAAAAAATTGTTCTTGGGTCATAGCAGTGAATAGTTTACTAAAACATAAATATATATTGTAATTATAGTTTACATAAATATTAAATATATTATGTATAATATATATGTATACATATATACATATGTATTATATATATATATATATAAAACAAAGGCCTAGTCAAACAAAAACGAGAAAAAGAACCCTGTATCTGTCTAGTAATTTTTCAAAGATGAAGCAAAGAAGTGAAGTATAGAAATACAATTGAAATGAGGAGCAGGAGTTTATTAGACTAAGTATGTGGGGCAAACAGATATTTGTGAATATGCTCTGGAAACCCTATCAAAGTCAGGTGCATATTCAAAACTCCAAGTCCAGCTGAACCAAAATTTCAGGGGAAGGATGACTGGCAATGAGCTTATGAAATAAGCTAAGGCCAGCCAGAAGGCCACATATGTCATGGGGAAGAATTTCTTAAAAGTGTAAGAATAAAAGTAACGGAGAAGGTAATGTTTACTGGGTGTTTGTTGTGTGCCGAGTACTATATCAACTGCTGACTCCTCTGGGGTTGCCACTGGAACTGTCCACTTAGAGATGAGAAAACTGAGTCACAGATCCAGTAATTAACTCAGCTACACAGGAGTTAAGGTTGAAGCTGGAATTTTATCTTGTGTCCCTCACTTTACTGCTGTATTCTCACAAGTGCACATGGCCAGGTCTCCAAAATGCTTCTTAACAGGCCAGAGTATGGTATCAAAGATTTGGATGAACAGCAATGGAAACCTATGCTTTAAAAAGATCTAATAGGAAAAAAATATTTGTTTCTTCCTCTGGTAATCTCTCTTGCCTCCTATAATATAGTATCCTCAAATTATTCCTTTGATTTATATTTAGTTGAATTTGCTTCCCAGAACATGTCTAGAGAAAATTCCCTGCAATTGTTTAAAGCTTTGTTTTTGATCAAAGGCCAAGAAAAGTGTTTCTCACCACCTTCTTCATTTATCATCTTTTCATTGGGTCATCAAACATATACCCCCATTTCTCCTGTGGTATTTATTTACATACACTAATGCTAATATTTATATACTGACTTCACCAACGGGCATCCCAGAATGTTTAAATAATACTGATCGTCACAATTTCATGACAAAACCTATGCCCTACATGTGCCACTGGAGAGTCCATTAATGTTTTGATGACATGACTTCAGTGCTAGATTGGCAGGGGATAGGTGCCCTGGGTGAGTGTGTGTGTGTGTGCGCGCACGTGTGTGCACATTTGCAGCAAGTGTTGAGGAAAAGAAAAAAAAGTGCTAGTAATTTGAAGTACCATCTATACAAGCTTATACCTTGGAGAGCCAGGCAACATATGGTGATATCCTTGTACACTTCAATATTTATAGCAGGTAAAATGGTGATTTAAAACTAAGGGTCAAGGCAAAGACTTTCTCAACAGTTCTCCAAAAATGAAGGAAGTAAAGTCAAAAATCAGTGAATGGGATGCCATAAAGCTAAAAAGCTTTTGTACTGCCAAGGAAACAATCAAAAGAGTCAAGAGGTTTCCTACAGAAATGGAGAGAATCATGGACTATGATTCCTCAGACAAGGGTCTCATATCCAGAATCTATAAAATACTCAAAAATGTCAGCTACAAAAACACCAATAGCCCAATTGATAAAAGGGCCAAAGAGCTAAATAGAGACTTCTCACCAGAGGACATTGATCAAGCCAATGGATACATGAGAAAGTGCTCTAAATCATTAGTAATCAGAGAAATGCAAATGAAAACCACATTAAGATATCACCTTACACCAGTCAGAATGGCAAAGATGAAGAAAATAAACAACAATAGATGCTGGAGGGGATGTGGAGAGATAGGCACACCAACACACTGTTGGTGGAGCTGTAGACTGGTACAGCCCCTCTGGAAAGCAGTATGGAGAATCCTTAAAAAATTAGGGATGACTCCACCATAAGACCCTGCTATTCCACTCCTGGGAATCTTTCCAGGGGACTTAGAATCAGCACATTACAGTGACACAGCAATATCGATGTTCATAGCAGCACTATTTACTATTGTTAGGCTATGGAAACAACCCCGGTGTCCCTCACAGGAAGAATGGATCCAAAAACTGTGGTACATTTATACCATGGAATATTACACAACAATTAGAAACAATGATATGGCAGCCTTTGAAGGTAAATGGATGGTTATGGAAGAGATCATGATGAGTAAAATCAGCTTAACCCAGAGATCTAAGGGTCGATTGTCTCCATTCATCTGTGGAGGTGGGGTCTAGACCCTGGACAATGAGAAAGTTGGTCTAGTAGCACGAGGTAAATCCAGATAAGATGTATTGCTTTACAATCTAATACTTTTTTTAGAGTTATAATGGGAAGGGGAAGGGAGGGATAAGGGAGGGTAATTGGGGGGGCACTCCTAGGGATAATTGCAATATCCAGAATGTATACATATTTTATACACATTTTATATTATTTTGTTAAAATCTTGTAAGGTTGCTCAAAATAAAAAAAAGAATAAATACAGCTTTGAAAAAAAAAAAACTAAGGGTCAATTTCCTTGCCTTCTAAGAACTGATGGTCCACTTGGGTGAGAAAATAGACATTTTTGAAAGAGCAAAATGTGAAAAGTAGATTATTTTAACGTGTGGCACTAGAATTTATATGGTAGAGGGTCTCTTATTTTTATGGTGTAAAATAAATGAGATATCTACCTTTCAAATACTGGGATAAAATAGAGCTGTGTGGTATTGAGGCATTTGGCTGGAAGGTAAGGGGAGAACGCTGCTTTTTCGTCTAATGGAAAAAAATAAGGCAAGGAGAGGTTGATAAGAGTTCCAAAGAGCAGCGAGACCTTAAAGGCAAAAGCCAAGCTAAGGTGATGATCTTTCATACTGTTGTGATACTTAAAGCCATTTTAAAACTTGCTGTTAATAAACTCCTCTGTCCTCCAACCAGACAAAATAAATAGCCCTGTATTGCAAAACAATTTTTTAGTCATGGAAAACAAGTAGTGTCAATGGTAGACTCATGTACGACGGCCTACAATTATATCACTGGTGACACTGTAGCAGTTTAGTTTTGGTGAAAACACTCTGTAAAGTTTGCATAATTATGAAATTTCCAAACAGTATGGAAATACTTCTCAGAATGTAGTCCTATCATGAAGTGACATATGACTATTCTCACAATTTCCATCTGTTGGCAGAAATAGTTTAGGCAATAATTCAGGCATTTCTCTATTGAGAATTTTTTTTAAAAGGACAAAAAAAGTAACTTCTTTCTTTTTCTTCTGATAGTCATCAGAAAGTTCATAAGGCAGTAATAATGACAGTGTCAGAATTTGGAAGAGGTTGGTCTCATGATGGTTAATTGCACAACAGACAGCTTGGAGCCTGAGAAGCTGAACAGAGGTCATGAAAGCCCCATAAACTCAGGGGAATATTGCGTTGAGCCCAAGGCTAGTGGAGCTAAGGCCATGATAAAACCATATATCATACACATTATGTGGTCCCAAAACACTGTTTCCTTAAACAAGGAGTGAACTGGAGCTCAAAAACCTTCTGCATAGATGAATCGTCTTCTATGTGTATGAGTCCCATGTTAGGGTACTGGTCCTCTTCGCACCACTGGCCTCCTCGCAGAGATAAGTGTTCAATTTCTCTAGGGAAATATAACATTATGACAAGTCTCAGATTACCTTCCAGTTTGTTCCATATAATGCCCAATGGTTAATAACATACCACTTGGTATACAAGAAAACAAGACAGCCTAAAGGACAGGGGTATCAGATAATGGAGTTATTTGTCACAGGCCTCAAAGTTAATTATTCTTAGTACATTTCAGATGACAAAAGACAAGAAAAAGAAGATGGATATAGCATTGAGAATTATTTAAAATAATAGCAGAATCAACTAGAAATACTGGAACTTAATAGACTGGCTTAAGATAATACTCAACATGAAAGATACTGCATTAAAGTTGATGATAGATCAGAATAAAAACCCAAAACTGATGGAGAAATGCAAAAGAAGTAATAGAAGATACAGACAATAGATTGAAAAGAAATAGCCTGCCTGGGCAATTGGAGTCCCAGAGGATGGAATTAAAAAAATGTGGGACAAATATGTTAAGGGATAATACAAAGCTGGAGGCTGTAGCTTGTTTGTAGAGCATTTGCCTAGCTTTTGTGAGGTCCTAGGGTTGATCCCAGGATCAGGAAAAAAAGAAACCAAAACAAAACAAAAAGAAATGGAATGATAACAGAATAATTTACATAGTTTCAGTGACATCAAATTACAGCATCAAAAAAAAATTCTACATTCTACAGGTCTTCAGTTTCATTCCAGCATATTCACCTTACAAAGTACAACAATAAAAAAAAATAAATAAGTGGCTGAAAGAACTGGCAAAACACTTTGAAATCTGTGGA
>PVKS010036963.1:0-18975 GCA_004027875.1 Aplodontia rufa
AACCTCCTGCCTAGATTTTTTTTTTTTTTTTGAGATAGTCTCACTAAATTGCCCAGGTTGGTCAGCTGGAACTGGCAATCCTCCTGCCTTAATCTCCCTAGTTGCTGGGTTTTGAGGCATGTACCACAGAGCAGATTTCTGTATATGGCAACCCTCCCAGCTTCCTTTTGCAGATGGCTTCTCTACCTTTCCTTTGCATATATCAACTTTGCCCAACAACCATGTCACCCAAACAACTTCTCACCACAGCTCCAGGAATCCACCCTCTTTCAGGAGATATTAGGCATCTGACAGCACAGAGAGAAGTAAGGTGAGCTCATCAGATGCCCTGTAGGGTAATGGCTACAAATGCCAATGCTGGAGCCAGAAAGCTTGGCATGAAATCCTAGTTCTACTGCTTCCTAGTTGAACAAGTTACTCTTTTGTTCCTCAGTTTTTTCATCTGTAAAACAAGGGAGATAATGTCTTAACATTTTTTAGTATTGTGAGGATTAAATGATTTAACATTAAATTGATTAAAAGAGTGGCACATGTATGGATTTTTGGTTTTGATTTCTTCAGAGATGTTATGATTTCTCCAAAGTGTCTTTGATTAGCTGTCTAGTTCCTGACCCACTCTGCTCACCCCAACTCTCTCCCATTCCTCCTCTCTCATCCTGATCTTCCATCCAGCTTTTGACAGGTGGCCTAGTGCTGGAGCATTACAAGCACCCTACCATCCCTACCATCTTCTGCATGAATATGCATCACGGAAGCAGAGCACCCCAGGCCACTTTAGGTTCTAGAAGAGTGAATTTCCACTTGAGGGGAAATCAGGGATGCACGGTGCCTCATTTTCACATGGGATTTATTCCCCTGATCTTGACTTTCACCCTCACAGCTCCAAATTAGCCAAACCTTACTTGTGCCCAAACTCCAGCCACCTTACAGGGAAAAAGAAGAAGCAAGTCCCATACTCAGCTAACTATAAGCTGTCCTAGCCTGTTGAGGCAGGAAAGTCAGTGTAGGCAGAACAATGTGGGTTGAAGATTAACTGATGATCATCTTTCCTGAGAGGGCAAAGACATCCCCCAATGCTAATAAGGGTCTGACAAGATAGACCCAGATGCAGACACTCCCTTTTGTTAAGGAAGGAACCACATTCTTTCTATTGACACCTAAGGCATGGACCAAAGACTGGACCAGAATTTCCTGTGCCTATGTCCTAGGTACAGGGGCAGGGAAGCAGTGACCAATCGAGGAGAGGATGTCATATAAAAAGGGCAATCCTCACTGCCTCATCAGCTCTGTCCCCTTCCCCACTCTGGGGGAAGTCTGCTCTTTCCCTATGCTTTACTTTCTATAAAATAAAATCTGTCTACTACGCTTGCCTTGGTGTCCCTCAGCTTCATTCTTCGACTCTGAGAAGACACGAACCCAACATCCACATCACCAGCATCACTGTTAACACCTGTCTCAGACAAAAATCAGAAATGTATGTCCCACACATGCTCCTAACCCTCACTTCCCAGTGTAACTTTTTGTGTACTTGACATAATTTTTTGTGATCATGGAAATGCTCTATATTTGTGTTGTCCAGTGCAGTGACCACTAGTTACAGTGCTATGAGCATGTGAAACCCAGCTTATGAAATCAAGGACCTGAATTTTTTATTTTATATCATTTTAATTAATTCCAATTAATGGCTATTTGTAGATAGTGATTACCATATTGATCAGGTTGGCTTTAAATTGTCCATCCTGGGCTGGAGAGGTAGCTCAAGAGTAGAGCACTTGCCTGGCATGTGCAAGGACACACATTCAAACCTCAGTATCACATACACAACTAAGTATCAGAAAAACAAAAACTAGATGAAAAAATAAATAAAATTTACTCTCTCCCACTCTCTTTAAAATAAAAATTAAAAAAATAAATTGTCCATTCTAACCCTTTTCCTTATTTGATGAAGCATTCTTGCTTTAAGATTCGGAAATAGGACTGGGGATGTAATTCAGTGGTAAAGAACTTGCCTAGCATGCTTGAGTCCCTGTGTTCTGTCTCCAGGGTTTTTTCGTTTGTTTGTTTGTTTGTTTTTGTTTTTGTTTTTAAAGACAGAAGGACAGTGAGAGAGACAGAGAGAAAGAATCAACTTTATTTAGTCCTTCATGTGACTATCGTTGCTCAAACACTTCAATGTTGCTCGAACACTTCAATGTGTAAATCACACTGGGGTTTGAACCCATGTACTTGCGCATGCCAGGCAGGTGCCTTAACCTCTGAGCCACCACTCCAGCCCCTTGTCCCCAGGTTTAAAAAAAAAAAAGATGGGAACTTATTATCAATGCTGGTCTCATATGTGCAGGTCTCAACTGAGTCTGAGGTTAAAAAAAAAAAAAAAAAAAAAGGTCATATCTTCATTCCAGACTTCATCTGTGACACCAAGGAATTCAGAGAATAATGTGAGGCTGAGGAATGTGTCCTGCATGCTGACTGTCCCTGGTGCCTGTGTTGACTGTCAGTGGCTGATCCTCTTCAGCGGTGTTTGCCTCTATGGTCACAGATGATCATCAGCTCCTGATGTCAACCTTAAAACTTTCCCAAATGCATTCTTTGGGGGGTTGGGGATTTAGCTCAGTGGCAGAGTGCTTGCCTAGCATGTGCAAGGCCGGAGTTCAGTTCGGTCCTCAGCCTTGAAAAACAAAAACAAAAACAAAAACAAAATGCATTCTTTGGGGGCAAGAAACTGAACTTGAGAGACCTGTTCTATATCTAAGAATAAGGAAGGAAGTTTGGATTTGCAGTAGAACAGAGGGAATGTGACATCAAGAAAAATGACCTGGTTATGACAGTTGTGAGACAGTAGAAATAGGAAGCCAAGACTAAATTATCTTTCCTTGTCTTCCTGCTGCTTCTCCTCCTTTTCCTGCTGCTTCTCCTGCTGCTGCTGCTGCTGCTGCTGCTCCTCCTCCTCCTCCTCCTCCTCCTCCTCCTTCTTTAAAGAGTCAATAATAATCACATTCTCTAGACTAATTATGAGAGGTGAGAGGGATCAAAAGAACCTTACAGATTCCGTGAACAAGTGTCTCCTGAGGTCCAGTGAATGACCAATCCCACTAGCCCCTAGACACCCTCTCTAAGGCTGGGTCACTGGGAGGGGTAAGGAGGAAGGTTCAGTACCAGGCAGCCACTGCTCCATTGCTGTGAGGGGGTGGGGAAGGCAAACCCTGGTCATCCTCTTAGTCTGTAGTCCTTTTGTGTAAATGCCTGGCAAGGGTGACGTGGAGCTATTCCTAAGGACACAGCTGTGACAGTAGCCAGTGTGGAGGCAGGGCCCTGGGCAACACTGCCTCTCAGATCCTCCCTTCAAGCTTCCCAAGGGTAGGGGACATGCAGCCCAAGGACTTTTGCTTGGCCTGACCCCACCAAGGGGACTGTGTCCCCAGTAGCAGCAGAGATGGCAGGTTTATCAGACTTCTGTCTACCCAGCTGCATCCTTACCCTTTTCTTTCTCCAGCTGTCTTCCAGTTATGCAGGTAAGACTTGTTTATTCCTTCAGTGTGGAGACCCAAGAACAGAAAGGGTGGTTTCCCAGGGCTTACCTTCAAACATCCTCAAACATCCATATGAGTTGTCTTTCTAAAGCTTAGATCTACTAACACAATTCCCCTCCTCCACAACCTCAGTGACTCCTTTCAGAATAGAATCCAAACTTTGCCTGTGTGTGTGTGTGTACTTGTACACGATGTGTACATGTGTGGTGGTAGAGGTTGAATCCAGGCCTCACACATGCTAGGCAAGTGCTCTCCCACTGAGTTACAACCTCAGCCCTAGCTTTGACTTTTCACCTCTCAAATGGGTACATAATAATAACCTCTTGGAGTTGCTGTATTAAATAAGACGAGATACCTAAGATGCTGAGCAGTGACTATAGCAAATTCTAATAAATGTTTGTTAAGTTATAATATATTGTTATGTTTGAGAACTTGCCCTGCAGAATTAGGCACCAATAAGTTTTCATAGGGAACTTTTTTACCCCATGTGGAGGAGAAATAGAAGAAACAGAGGGATGCTTGCTTGCTTCAGCAACATATATACTAAAATTGGAACAACTGATTAACATGGCCCCTGAGCAAGGATGACATGCAAGTTTGTGAAGCATTCCATGTTTAAAATAAAAAGAAAGAAAAAAAACAGAAGGGCTTGGAGTGCAGCTCAGTACTAGAGCACCTAGCGAGCATGCAAGAGGTCCTGGGTTTAATTTCCAGAACCACAAAGGCTGATTTCTTGGGCTGAGGTGGAATTCAGTGGCAGAGCACTTGCCTAACATTCACTAGGCCCTGGGTTTCATCCCCAGTACCATAAAGAAGACAGGGGCCCAACCCAGAGAGCCACCTGACTGACAGAGGAGGCCCATTCTAGGGAAATCTTTTCAGATCTAAGAGAGAACAACATCCAATCCCCAGAATCTAACAAGAAACATTTCTTATCTGGTAGCTTGATGGCTTGGGAAACACATTCTTATAGGCAAAAGACTGGGAAGATATTCAGAGCAGGGATGGGATCTGGAGTGAGGTTGAAGGAAGAGAGGGTTAAAAAAAAAAAAAAGTGAAACAGGACCACTCCCAGAGTGGAAGATCTGTGAGGAGAATGTGGGGAAATCATGGAGAAGAATTTAGAGTGGATGGAATGGCAAAGGAAAACCGTTAGGGGGAAGAGATCAATGTAGCCAAGACTCCACAAGGAGGACCATGGAGAACTAAACTTCAAGATACTGAACCACATTCCACGGTGGAACCTACAGTCTGAGCTGACAGTCAGAAATGAATACTGCTGTGAAGAAAGGTGGGCAGCAGCTGTCAAGACAGTCATGAACTAGAATATTCTGTCTGAGACCTTCATGACATTTCTACAACTAGAGACTAGTGCTGGGCACAGTGGCACACACCTGTAATCCCAGTGACTTGAGAGGCTGAGGCAGAGGATCGAAAGTTCAAAGTCAGCCTCAGCAACTTAGTGAGTCCCTAAACAGCTCTGCAAGAATTTGTCTCAAAATTAAAAATTAAAAAGGACTGAGTGAGGATGTGATTCAGTCCCCTGTGTTCCATCCCTAATAACAATAACAAGAAAAAAATTTACTAGAAACTAGTTTTGTTGTTGTTTGTTTTGGTATATGCTCCAGGGGAAAAAAATGAGTACCTCTCTGACTTTCCAATTCAATTTAACAATTGAATATGTTTCTCTCTTCCTTGTTTG
The DNA here is from genome assembly GCA_004027875.1 of Aplodontia rufa. NCBI lineage: Eukaryota > Metazoa > Chordata > Mammalia > Rodentia > Aplodontiidae > Aplodontia > Aplodontia rufa. Next base: position 5,233 of record PVKS010036963.1, read on the forward strand.
AACCACCTCTTCCCATGTTATACCTGCTTGTCAAGGTACCCTCTGACCTTCAATTTCTTTTCTTTGGTGTTTTGGACAGGACAGTTCAGAGTGATAGGACCAGGGCACCCCATCCGGGCTCTGGTTGGGGATGAGGTGGAACTGCCCTGTCGCATATCTCCTGGGAAGAACGCTACAGGCATGGAGGTGGGATGGTACCGTCCCCCCTTCTCTAGGGTGGTCCATCTCTACCGAAATGGCAAGGACCAAGATGCTGAGCAGGCACCTGAATATCGGGGCCGGACAGAGCTGCTGAAAGAGACTATCGGTGAAGGAAAAGTGACTCTCAGGATCCGGAATGTAAGGTTCTCAGATGAAGGAGGTTTCACCTGCTTCTTCCGAGATCACTCTTACCAAGAAGAAGCAGCGATGGAATTGAAAGTGGAAGGTGAGTCATGCCTTATGATAATGTGGTGTCATCTGTTGGATGGCCAAGGCTTCCCTTTGAGATTTCAGCCATTTTCCCAATTGAGATGAGATCCTTTAACCCAAACCTCTCACTCCTGTCCATCAATTCAATGGAAATATACACAACATTAAGTAGGAACTCTTGTTGCATCCTTATTTGAACTGGGAAGAAAATTAGAATCAAAATCAATACCCATGAGTATGAAAGTGACTATATAAACAATGGTATCTGTACCATCAATAGTATGCAGCTGTAGAAAAGATTGTTTTAGGCAGGCACAGTGATGAATGCCTTAATTCCAGAGACTCAGGAGGATCACAAGTTTGATGACAACCCAAGCAACTTAGGGAGAACCTTAGCAACTTCGTGAGACCCTGTCTCAAAGTGAACAATACAAAAGGGCAGGGGATATAGCTCAGTGGTAAAGCGTCCCTGGGTTAGATCTGGGTGCTATAGCACCTGTAATCCCAGCAACTCAAGAGGCTGAGGCAGGCGGACGGCAAGTTTGAGGCCAGCCTCATCAATTTAGCAAGACCCTGTCTCAAAATTTTAAAAAAAGGAATAAAAAGGACTTGGGGATGTGGCTCTGTGGTAGAACACCTCGTTGAATGCCCAATACCCCTGTGCCACCCACACATACACAGTTTTAGAGCCATAGTATATGACTTAGAGGCATTCCATGGTAAAACCAAGCTAAAGAATGTAGCGAACAAAAACCCTGTAGGGAAATTATATATATGTATACATATGTATACAAGTAGTAAAAAAAAGTATGATAGAATACCTATAAGAAAGTTAATATGAATCACTGTGGTGGAAAAGGGGAGAGGACAGAGAATAGAAGTATGACCCAACAGAAGAATAAAAAAGAAAAGACCATAATTATCCCTGTGATCGCACTTATTCATTGATATAAAAGTATTGTATGTACATTTGTGTGTACGTGTAGAGAAAAAAAATTTAAAAAACGAAATAAATGAGATGAGAAATGGAGGCAGCAAAAATCCAGAAAAATCAACTTTTGATCATTTTGTGCTACTAGAGGGAAATATGAATAATCTACAAGTTAAGAATCCAAGTGGCCCTTTTCTATTTTACTTTGGAATGTCTTTTTATTTATTCTAAAGAAGGGCAATATTCCTAAGGAGTCACAATTGATCAAATCCTATTACAGTGAATTCCTTTGTTGGTGTGTGTATATGGCATTTCACTGGGTGAGAAACATTATTGAAAGATATATTCCTGGTAAAACACAATATGACTAAATGAACAAGTTAAGCAAAGTATAACAGTAAGGCCTGGCCGGGTGGTGCATGCCTATAATTGCAGCAGCTTGGGAAGCTGAGGCAGGAGGATCTCAAATTCAAAGCCAGGCTTAGCATCTTAGGGAGACCCTGTCTCAAAATAAAAAATGGGGGCACGGGGTGCTGGAGTGATGACTCAGAGGTTGGAGCATTTGCATGGCATGTGCAAAGACCCAGTTCAAACCCCAGCACCACATACACAACTAAGTGTAGGAGAAACAAAGGCCAGATGAAAAAATAAATAAAATTAATTCTCTCTCCCTTTCTATCTCTTTACCTAAATAAATAAATAAATAAATGGCTGAGAATGTGGTTCAGTGGTTCAGAACCTGGGTTCAATCCATGGTACCAAAATCAAATCAATCAATCAATCAATCAGAGCAGATATCTGGATGTAATTATAGAAAAAGATGTCACCTGTAGATTTTACCTTCAATTCTCCATTTTCGGTATGTTCTGTGTGATGGAGGATTTTGGAGTTAGTTTGTTCATTCATTCATTCATGCATTCATTCCATCTCAGGATGGTTAAAATGTGGGAAGGTGAAGTGGAAGAGGAGGAGCTTTGAAGATTAATGGCCATTTAATTGAGGAATAAAAATGTTCTGAGTGCCTGAGCCTCTGGTCCTTTCCCTTTCCCTCCCCGCACCCACAGTGCGAACATCCGACAATCCATCACTTTTGTGTCTGGGCTGGGGGTGACTGTTGCAGCGCTAGGACCAGAAGATGTCATTGTACACCGAATAACAATGCTCTATTTCTAGAGAAAAATTGCGGGGACATGAAAATAGCTCTGTGTGTCTCAGAATGTTCTTCAGACAGCTGTTTTTACTGAGGAATTTTTAACCACAAAGAAGTCAGATAGGAAGGACTTCTTTGGTTACAGATTTTCACCTTTCCTGCTCAACAGCTTCCTAGTTCTGCCTAGGAACTGCCTCCCCCTCCCCGCAACACACTCCCTGAGGCCCAACACACCAAAAAACAAAGGGGTGGGGGAGAAAAACCCCAACTACAAACAAAAACAACTAAAGCTTTGCCTCAGGGGAGAAAGTTTTCTTTTGATTTCGTTTCCACTTTCCAAACCCCTAATTTTACAACTCATCAAGGGTGGACTTGACTATAGGAAGCTGAGACAAATTTAGGAATGAAATGCAGCAACTATGTTCTTTTAAGTTTCAAGTTTAATTAACTCCTCTCTTTCTCCAAAGAGTTTTGAATCTTTTTTACTTCTTTTTTTTAAACTAGGAATTGAATCCAGAGGCGCTTTACCACTGAGCGACATCCCCAGCCCCCCCGACTTTTTTAAAACATTTTTTATATTAAAAAAAGGGTCTGTCAAAGCTGCATAGGGTTTTGGTAAGTTGCTGAGGCTGGCTTTGAATTTGTGATCCTCCTGCCTTAGCCTTCTGAATCGCTGGAATTATAGCATGTGCCACTGTACCCACCTCTTTTTGACTTTTTTTAAAATGTCATTTTTGTGATTTTATTAAGTCTCTAATAATTTCTTTAAACTCTTCATTATGAAAACTTAAAAACATTTACAAAAGTATAACGAATATCATAAAGAACTCCAAGTACCTATCTCCCAGCTCAGCAGTTATCAAACCAATGAAAACCAGATTTACTGGATTCCCACTCATTGCCACCACCCCTCCCCCACCAATTTGCTGAGGCAAATCCCAAGCAGCATTATCATTTCATTGCTGCGTGCTTGAGAATATATCACTCAAATATATGAAGTCTTTTAAGAAGAGAAGTAACAACCACAACCCTATGATCATGTCTTCAAAAATCAAAAATTCCTTAGCATCAACAAATACTGTGTTCAAGGTTTCTTTCACAAGTGTATTTTACAATTGGTTTGTTTGAGTAAGATCCAAACAGGCTTTACACATTGGAATTTGCCCTTAAAGTTTCCCATGCTCTGAATTTTGCTGACTACATTCCCAGGTTTCTGATTAACAGGGTACTCTCGTGCCTTGTATTTCCTGCAATCTGAGAATTCTAGATGCAAGATTAGACCAAGGTTTGATTTATTTTGGCATATTTCATAGATAATGCTACACACTTCTTATGGCTTTATAACAGGAAGCTGATAATGTCTGTTTTTCTCTTTTTATGATTGTAATCTTTTGTGAAAGTATAATAAGTATACAAAAAAAAAAGAAATTCTTTTTTTTTAAATGCATGTGAGAAAGCTCCATTATCAGTTGTTGTTTTTTATTTTTTTAAGAGAGAGGGACAGTGAGAGAGACAGAGAAAGAGAGAAACAACTTTATTTAGTTTTTCACATGGCCTTAGTTACTCCAACACTCAGTTGTGTACGTGGTGCTGGGGTTTGAACCCGGGTTCTCGTGCTTGCCAGGCAAGCGCCGAAATCGCTGAGTCACAGTGGCTCCAGCCTTCTTTTTTTTTAAGAGAGAAGAACAGTGAGAGAGAGACAGAGAGACAGAGAGAATCAATTTTCATTGAGTTTTTTACATGACTTCATTGCTCTGACACTTACTTGTGTACGTGGGTGCTGGGGTTTGAACCCATGTACTTGTGCATGCCAGGCAAGCGCCATAACCACCGAGCCACTGCTCCAGCCCCAAGAAAGAAATTCTTAAAGTATGGACAGTCAGCCTTCCATATCCAGGAGTTTCACTTCAGTGAATTCAGCCTACCTAGAACCAAAAATTTTCAGAAAAAAGCCAGGCACCGTGGCACACACCTGTAATCCCAGCAACACCGAAGGCTGAGGAAGAAGAATCCCAAGTTCAAAGCCAACCTTAGTAGCATGATGAAACACTGTCTCAAAATAAAAATAAAAAGGGGTAGACCCCAAATTCCAGCTCCGAAAAAAAAAAAAAGTTGGGGGGGGACCTGGGATGTTGACAGTAGCATGTCACTCCTGGATTCAATCCACACACACTAATAGTGACAATAATAATGTCTATACTGAGCATGAATAATTTTTTTCTTGTCACTGTTCTCTAAACAATATAGTAGAGCTATTTACATAGGATTTACATTATATTTTACCTAGAGATGATTTAAAGTATATATTAATGCACAAATACAAAAATAAAATAAAGTATACAGGAGAGGCCTGGGGATGTACCTCAGTAGTACAGCTCTTGCCCAGCATGCTCAAGGCCCTAGTTTGACCCCTAGCATGACCAAAAAAATAAAGTATATGAGAAGATGTGTATAGGTTATATGAAAATACCGTGCCATGTTATGTAAGGAGCTCGAACATCCATAGATTTCCAGGGAAATTTTTTTTTTAAGAGATCGAGGGACAGTGTGAGAGAGATTCAATTTTATTTAGTTTTTCATGTACCTTTTGTTGCTCTGACACTTTGTTTTATATGTGATGCTGGGGTTCAAACTCATGTCCTCATGCATAGCCATGCAAGCACCATAACCCTTGAGCCATCGCTCCATCCCTCCAAGGAGCTTCTTGAACAATCCCCGTGTAGATTCCAAGGGATGACTGAACCTGCTAAACTACATCACTACTGGTAACTGTAAGTAGAAAGACGAAAAACATGAAGGAAATAGAGAGGAGAGCAGCAGCTCAACAGTAACGTAGGTTTATTCAGGAGAAACCTGTGGAGGGGAAACCCAGTGGAGGCTGGGCCCCCTCCGCTGCTTACAGACTAGGGTAGATTTAGAGAGAGTGAGATGGGAAGGGCCAAGGTGAGAGTTTTCTGGTTAAACTGGGCTTTTCAATAGGTGAGGATTAAACTGAGCTTCTCAATAGGGTGTCGATCCTTTGATAAGGACAGGAGACAATAGTTTCAGAGAAGGGTCTAAGTCTGTAGATTCAGCTGGCTGTCTGGCTGCTTGGCTTCTGGTAATTTTCCATACCCATCAGTAACTTTCAATAAGAACTTAGTAAAGTGTGTTGCATTTTCTTTTGAAGAATACAATAACAGACATGAGCATTTCTTTTTCAAGGCTAAGCCTAGGTGTCAATTCTGTGTCATCTTGGAATTTTGGTGATATAACAGCTTATGGAGTACCAGGTGCTATGCTGGGAATTGAAGGTGCAGCCTGGGTGATGTCGGTTCTGCCTTTCAGATCCCTTCTACTGGATTAACCCTGGAGTGCTGGTCCTCATCGCCGTGCTCCCTGTGCTCCTTCTGCAGATCACTGTGGGCCTGGTCTTCCTCTGCCTGCAGCACAGACTGAGAGGTATGGGGGCAGAGGTTGGGTCCATCAGGAACCTTCTCTGCAAGGAGCTGGCCTCTTAGAATTAGGTCAGTTCACATTTCCTTCTGAGACTAGAGTTCAGAATTTCATAATGATAAATTTTACATCTGACTGAATGCTTTCATATGAATAGAAGGAGCTTGCATTTCCAAGGAGGGAAATCTGACATGCAATTGCCTCATTCAACAGAGGAGGCCACAAAGGCCAGGAGGAGTTCAGTGACTTGCTCAAACTGGCTCAGGTTGTCAGTGGCAAAGCTCTGGCCCCTATATCATATCCAGTAGCTTCATGCATCAGGGAGAGTGAGCTTCAAAGATAGGCAGATCTCATCAATTAGGAGTTTTAAATAAAGATTCTGAAATGAAAGTTCCTACCACATAGTATGTGTTCAAAAACACTTTCCTCATCTTTTCTATTCAATCTCAGGTTCAGCTGTCAATGAGGTTCTTTTGGGGGGTTCAGAGCTTCCATTCTGAGCCTCCTCCCCACACCAAGTGTTTTCCCTACTGTAAAAACACAAGGACTTTCACCGCCCACTCTCTGGTTACTAAGAGGATAAAGTAGCAAAGACGATTTGGACATGTGAGGGGGAACAGGTATTAACAGGATCAACCATGGGATCTTCTCTCTCATCTTGATTTTTTTTGGTTTTTTTTTTGAAGAGAGGGGGAGAAAGAGAATCGATTTTATTTTTTCATCTGGTATTTATTTTTCTGATGCTTAGTTGTGTATGTAGTGCTGGGGTTCAAACTTGGGTCCTCATACATGCCAGGCAAGCACTCTACCACTAAAGCCACCTCTCCAGCCCTGCTCATCTTGAATTTATCCTAGATAACTCACTTACTTCTCCCACATGAAAAAAGGCCTTCAGCCATCTTGGCTGAGTTGCAAGAACAAGAATAACAGAGTTGGGCGGCCTAGAACTGAATTACATCTTAGGCACTGAACTATGAGCAAAATTCTTAGGTTTTCCAGGCCTCACTTGTCTTATCGGTCAAAAACATTCTCCTTCCTAAATTGTAGGGAGGATTAATGGGGATAATATCATGTAAAGTGCCCAATACAGAGCCAGTAGCTTCTCACTGAACATCTAGGTACTCCCTTCCTCATTCATATGGGAAGTCAGTTTAAATTTACAGTGACCACACAGTTGGTGGAGCGGCAAGGTGAACAACAAGGTGAACTGAGAACTGCCAGAAGAGGAACAAAAAGCAGTGGGACAGGGCTGGAGCGGTGATTCAGTGGTTTTGGCGCTTGCCTGGCAAGCACGAGGACCCGGGTTCAAACCCCAGCACCACGTACACAACTAAGTGTTGGAGCAACTAAGGCCATGTGGAAAACTAAATAAAGTTGTTTTTCTCTTTCTGTCTCTCTCACTGTCCCTCTCTCTTAAAAAAAAAAAAAACAACTGTGAGATTATATATGTATATATATTCCTTTAAAAAAAAAAAAACAGTGGGACAGGTAATATTAAGCCCTAGGATGATTGGGGGCATTGCTACTTACTGAGGATTTTGTTTTGTTTTGCTTTGTTTGCCCAGGGGCACTTTACCTCACAGATAATCCCCAGCCACTCCATGCTTTTTGAGATGGGGCCAGCTCTAAGGCTGGCCTTGAACTTGGAATCCTTCTGCCTCTATCTCCTGAGGCACTGGTGTTAGAGGCAAGCATCATGGAGCCTGGCTTTACTATAAGGTTCTAGTAGGGGAGGATAGGTACTTATGTACCGTTGACCGAAGAGCAGTTCTCCTGTATCAGGGAAGCTTTTCCTCTTCAACTAAAGACATAGCTCAAGGAGGGACACACATGAAGCACAGTGAGGGAGGAAAGGGACACCTGCCTAGCCAGGCAGATCAGCAAAATGAATGGGGTGATAGATGCTGTAACCGGTTCACTCTCACATTCTGATTATTGAGGTTCCGTACTAAGGAAGTCTCTTGCATTCTTTATTTCACTATTCAATCCAGACAGTAGCCAAGGAAAGAACCGGACTCTTGGTTTCAAATCTAGTGCTTTTCTTACTCTCCTAAAGATGCTCTTGGGTTGCAAAGAAATAGCCTCCACAACAGGCTGGGGCACTGCGTATGGAAGGGCTCCCATCTAGTGCCAGAGCCAGAACTAAATACATTGTCTTTTTGTTTTAGGGAAACTTCGAGCAGAAATAGGTGAGTTCCAGCTACCTCCTTTTCCAGTTCCTCCTTTTTGGTCTTTTGTCATAACCAAAAGTATTTTCTCAGACCATCTCTACCTCCCCCAAAACCCTTCGGTTTAGAAATTCACTATTAAAACAATAACTAGTCAACAATAACCAATAGAAAATCTCATTGTTCTCCCCTGCCTTCAGTCAGGGTAGAAATAAAACCTACAGCTTCCTTTTCTCTATGCTGGGTCAGGACTACAACCTATTTTAAGTGACTGAATAACAAAGACTCAGAAAAAAAGAATCCTTTTTGAGTGCCTTACTAAATCCATTTCCATTTGTTCCTTTCAGAGAATCTCCACCGGACTTTCGGTAAGTGCAGGTGTATCATGGCCCTCCCAGATCAACTTGGTTTTTCACTCAGGTTCCAGTTACTTGGAGGAAAAGGATCCTTGGTTCCTGGTAGATATTTTCCCTCTTTCTTTTTCTATCTTTGAATAAGTCATCATTTGCATCTAGGATTGGTTAATAGCAAATACTTGTATACCACGTGCCAGGCAATGCCAACAGCTTTGCAAATGTTAACTTGCATTGTGTTAAATCTTTATATTTTTTCTTTTTAGGAATTACAAAAGGAAGGTAAACACATAAACTTCATTTCTAGTTGAAGAAGTGAAATGTGCTTGAACTAACAGAATAAAGCGCATGTACACTCACCAACTGTCCTTATAGGGCAGAGTTTTCATAAGCACAGACCAAATAACACACTTAACTAATCAGGGAAAGTTTCTTAGAGGAATAAAGCCACCAAGCAACAATAGAAACTTGACCCCTCCAGGATTTGGCCTCTGCCTTCTTTGTTTACTACAGATTGCCCTATACTGAAGGACAATGCCAACAACAGAAGAGCACCTAAATATATGTTAATGAATTTTGTAGAAATTGGAAACTGGCTTAGGCAGGGCAGACATTCCTGGCACTGAGCAGCCTTTCCTGCTGTGATGGAACCCAGGGTGCCTCACCCACTTGTAGAGTCTCAGAACACCTAAAGGAATAATAGGATCTTTGTTTTAGAAGATTTGAGTATCAAAGGTCTGAATTCTTTTTGTATCATGAAAGGATCCCCTTATTTTTGCCCAGTATTGAGAATCAAGTGTTGGAAATTGAACCCAGGGCCTTGCATATGCTAGGCAAGTGCTAAACCACCAAGTCACATTTCCATCGCCAGAATTTTTTTTTTTTTGAAAGAGAGAATCAATTTTATTTCATTTGGTTTTTGCTTTTCCAACACTTAGTTGTATACGTGGTGCTAGGGTTTGAACCCAGGTCCTTGTGCATGCAAGGCAAGTGCTGTACTGCAGAGCCACCCCTCTATCCCCCCAGAATGTTTTTAAATATACACATAAAATAGAACACACACTATTACAAAGAAAATTTGTGAAATTTACGTTAAAATGTAGTTACCAATATATAAACAAATGGATATATTAACAAATGTTCCTTTAAATAACAAAAATAATGTATTAAATAACAAGGCGGCAGCTACTGTTAACAGCACAGGGAGATTTCTGTAACAACTCTAATGGGAATGAGAACATCTGTGATTTCCATTGCTGATGAAAAACAGGTACTGCTGAAACAATGGTGTGGATAAAGATCTGGTGCTTTTTCTTTTTAAGAGAGAAGATAGTAAGAATCAGTTTTATTTAGTTTATCATGTGGCATTTGTTGCTCTGACATTTTGCTGTGTATGCGGTGCTGGGTTTGAACTCACGTACTCGTGCATGCCAGGCAACCGCCATAACCACAAGACCCTGTCTCAAAATATAAAAAGGGCTGGGGATGTGGCTTAGTAGTTAGGCGCCCCTGGGTTCAATTCCTGGTACCAACTGCACCCCCTCCAAAAAAAAATCATTAAGGAGAAGGGTAGGTGGGCATGAAGGGAAATACATATTAACTGTTTGTTCTGGTGAACAATTCAGATCCTCACTTTCTGAGGGTGCCCTGCTGGAAGATAAGCCTGTTTGTAATCGTGCCAGTTCTCGGACCCCTGGTTGCCTTGATCATCTGCTACAACTGGCTACATCGAAGACTAGCAGGTGCTGTAGGGGGCAGGGGCAGCAAATAGGACTACTGAGCAGTGGGGGACCAAGGCAGCCCTGAGTGGGAAACAGGAGGACCATGGCTCAGCATTTCAGAACCCTGGAATTCCTCCTGTCCTCATGCCCATCCCCAGGCTCCTCAGAGGAGCTGTGAAGAGATCTGCTTACTGAGATCTGCAGGGCTCCTCAGTGGAAACGGAAAGTCACTCTGAGTGTCCACAGGGAGGGTGTGTGAGTGGGGGCACCATCTTCCACTGATCCATCACCTATTTATTTCTCTTTTATTTGCAGGGCAGTTTCTTGAAGAGCTAAGTAAGTTCCCTTCTGTTTCTTATAAGCTGAGAATAAAATAGCCAGGAAAGGGAGACTGAAGCAACAAGAGGAAGAAGGGGTTACCGGGGGTTCATAATCCCAGAGGACAGTAGGGAATGGAGAGCGTGGGTGGAGGGAGGAAGCACCCTGTGAGGGAGAAAGGAAGGATGCAGTTGTCAACTTTATAGGTGGCAGAGAGGAAAGTTGAGCTGCTCCCACCTACTGTCTCATCTGGTGCACCTTCAGTGCCCTCTGGGAGGAACCCTACTCTGGCTGGCCTCCTTTCCCTCTCTCAACAGCAGCTGCCCTGTGCCTCACCTCCAAGACCAACCATGGAGGCAGCCACAGAAATACGAGGACCCCAGGGGGATTTTCATATTCCAGGTTCCAAGGTTGCATGATAGCAACCTCTGACATTGGTTTTTTTCAAGTTGTTTTCTCCTTTTTCTAGGAAATCCCTTCTGAGTGCTGTTGCATCTTGACAAGGGTAGAAGAGAGCCTGGTTGGTCCAGAGACTGATCCTTGGGGATGTCTCATCCATCAAGTTGCATACTTACTGGCCTCTTTGCTACAGAGACATTCCAATCCACACTTCCAGGAACACTTTGAATTCCAGATAGAATTGATTCTCTCCTGTCATCTACCTTTTTCTTCCTTTCCTCAGCTCCTTCCTTCCTTTCCCAGTTTTTGCTTCCCAATCTTTCTCCTCCTCTCTCAGTCTTCCCCTAGGAAGCCCTCTCTGGCTTCCTGTGCTGAAGAGTAACACAGAAGTTCTACCACAAACTGGAGAATAAGAACCTCCTCACTGCAAATTACAGCAAATGGTGGTTGTTTCTTCCAAGATTGAGCCTTTATTGAGCAGAGCTGAGAGGGTAGAAGGGAAGGGATGGGAAGAGTTCAAAATATCAAAGAGGAAGTTGAGTGAGCCGCAGAGTGAGGATGTGAGAAGCCCTATCCAAGACCTGCAGATGGGAGAGACCCATATAATACTGGCCAGAGCTCCATCTTGTCTCAGCATCCTATGGAGGACCTCAGGAAGCAAGGGAAGAGAACCAGGCAGCACATCTGCTTTAGAACATTCCCCTTCTACTTCCACATCTGCTCTGCATCCCTCAGACTTTCTCTCTAATCCTCTCTCTCATCTTCAGACCTATGGAGTATCCACTGTTTCAACAATTACTACTTGATGATCTACCAGACACAAAGAAATAAGCTAGGTGCTAATTAATAATACTATGAGTTTCTATGTGCACACTTCTTTTCCCTTTCTTTGTTGTATTTCCTTCATCATCCATTCACCTCTCTCCCTCTACCCAAACCTGCCCCAGCCTCCTGACTCCAGAGATCAGTCCTCAGGAAAACTAAACACAAAGACCTCCGTTGGAAAGGCCATTTATTTATGCTTTGAGATCCTCACTGCCTCCTTTGCCTTCCTTCTCCCATGCTGCCTCTCTCCTAGGGATGTGGATCCTAGATCCATTTTCTTCATGCCTTCAGTTCTTCCCAGGCAGGGGGAATCATGAAAGCAGCCAAGCCTCTGACCCAGGATTTCCCAGCATTTATAGGGACTGCTTAGGCACTGTTCCTTGTCTTTATAGCTCCTCCAGTGACTCAGAAGGCTCTCTATCTTCCCAAAACAGAGGTCACAGATGGGGCAACGGTAGATCTTTTGCCTCCAGTGAGTCTGCTGGTGCTTGGCCAGCCAGAACCACGAGCTGAAGGACTTGCCACATTGGAAGCAGCTGTTGGGCTGCTCTGTGAAGTGGGCCTTCTGGTGGCTGGAGAGATTGGATCTCTTGCTAAAAGTCAAGGGACAACGGGGGCAAGAGAAGACCTTGAGTCCTGAGGGCTTCACTGGAGAAGAGTTGGATCTGGTGTTCTGGCAGGAGGATCTATTGTTTGGTGCTTGCGTCCTGGTCACAGGACCCTTGGTTCTAAATGTGGGTTCCTGGATCCTGGCCACTGGTGGCTGTTTCACAGGTGGCTGGATGGAACTCTGTCTCCTGACAATGGGCTCCTGCACTCCAGCTGTGGTGCCAGGAATCCTCACAACATGCTTCTTTTTCTTAGCCACTGCCTTCTGATTCTGGTGTATCTGCTGGTGGCGTTTGACCAGAGACTTGTCCCGGAAGCACTTCCCACACAAAGGGCACGAATGGGGCCGGTAACCCAGATGAACGCGGCGGTGTCGACTCAGTCCAGAAGCATCACAGTAGGTCTTGTCACAGAGTGAGCAACAGAAGGGCCTCTCCCCATGATGTATGCGTTTGTGGTGGATGAGGGCCTTGGGGCTCCAGAACAGCTTCCCACACTGGCTACAGATTTTAGTCCGCTTGGGCTTATGAACAAACTGGTGGCTGCGGAGGTGGGAGCGCTCGCTGAAACGCTTGCCACACGTGCGGCAGAGAAAGGATGGCCCAGCTTGGGATACCTGAAACACTGCAGTCCTGGCAGAGGGTGGGCTCTGGCCTGCCCTTCTGGAAGCAAGGGAGACTTTCTTGTCATTGCTAGTCCCAACATCTTTCAGATTCTGACCTAGCTCTTGAAGTTCTTCCTTCTTGCCTCCTGTAGCAAACAAGGAAGTATTAATAATCCAAGATTCACAATGAGAGGGACAGTTCAAGCTTCCCTTCAGTGTGAGCCTCTTCCCTTTCTGTCATCTCTGTCCCACCACATTCACCCTCACCTTTGACCTTCACAAGACGGAGACAAGAAAAACTTTAAGCTTTTCAAATTAGAGGCAAATAAAAATTTAACTGGAATCTTTCAACACTGTCAGAGATCTATATTTTAATTTAAGGCAGCATTTCTTGAAATCCATCTTCTCTCATTCCAATATTGTTCACACTCCTACAGATAGCCACAGATGACCACAAAATGTACAGTAATCCCCCTTACTGTGGCTTTACTTTTCATAGTTTGTTATTCACAACCAACCACAGTCCAAAAATATTAAATGGAAAATTCCAGAACTCAAGTGACAAAAAGAATATATTCACAGAACTTTTATGTGTCCTATTTCACTATTGTTGTTTAATGTCCTTCTCTGCCTAATTTATAAATTAAATACAGCTGGGCATCATAAAGCATGCCTGTAATCCCCAGTGAAAGGGGAGGATCGCAAGTTCAAGGCCAGCCTGGGACAACTTGGTAAGACCCTGTCTCAAAATAAAAAATAAAAAGAACTAGAGATGTAGGTCAGTGGTAAAGTGGCCCTGGTAGCAAAAAAAAAAAAAAA
>PVKS010036964.1:0-18978 GCA_004027875.1 Aplodontia rufa
TAATGATCTGGAATCTTAGAGTTAATGGGTGGGGGTGAACTGACAGAAAACAAAATACGGAGAAAACACGTCTAAATCCCCTAAGTTAAATGAATTCCTATCATTTGTCTTGTCCCAGAGCTGGTACAACTGAACGCATTCTTTGGAAGGTGATGAATTACTTTGCAAAATTAATGCATCTCCTCTCGTTAAATGAATTCTCTGTCCTATGTTTTCATTTCGGGGCCTAAGGAATTGTCACTTCTCCGGATATCACCAGAAATGAGCTAGGAATCTTGAAATGTGGTCAGTGATCCTTGGATGGGAAATCGAAGGGAGAAAGGCAGTTTTGTTCTCTTGAAGTAACTTGAGACTCTGCGGATGCAAATGAGGAAAACACACTTGACTGAAAGAAAAATTCTGGATGACATGCATCATGTCACATACATTATAAAGATATCTGCTTTTTCTTTCAAAGAAGCAAGGAAAAATGAAAATCAATATTTGAGGTCCCACTAGCACTACTGTCTTCTAAAGTTGGTAAGATATTAATAACTTGAGTCATCAGAAAAATTTTATTAACTGAGAAATGTTACAATTTGAAACAAAAGGCTCCAAAGAATGTATTAAAAACTTTAGGTATTTTTTCTCCTCTTTTCCCTTTTTAAAAATCTCTTGATGGATACTGTTTCTGAGATTCTGCTGAGGACAGGTCTTAATGGTTTGAGGGATTAAAAAGGACCCAGAAGGTTACATCTTTACATTTTCTTTCTATACACAGCATTGAATACTTTTTAAATTCTCCTTTTCTGAGAATTACTCATTGCCCAAATTTACATCACACAGGAATGCTGGAATGATTCATATAAGGTAAATACACAGACACCTAAATCCAAGCAACAGGATAGAGAAAAGCGTGTGAGACCCATGGGGCTCCTGGAAATAGATGTCACATACACACAAGAGGCAATGAGCGCTTACAAATACTCCAAGTATGTCTCAGCATAGTAACAGCAACCACAGCCCAGAATGAGGGGCAATGCAGAGGGATCAAGACTCTAGCTAATGACAGCAGACCAGTTTGTCTTCCTGGACACCAAGGATTGGGTTCTGGAGGCGCATTACTGCTGGATTCTCAGTGAAACTCTGCTATTTTATCAGAGTACTGGAAATCTGGGTGCATGTAAATGAAGCAAGTTGAAAACAGGAAAAAAAATAGTGTTCCCCAAGAAATGGGAGCATGCATGATAATTGTTAAATGAGAAACTTTAGCAATTTTGGAGATGATTCATGAGTACAGTACTTTCTTTCTGCACCTCAACTCTCTGGTTGAATGAATTTGCATATACATCTGTCACTCTGCGATGAAACGTGATTGCCTCGTGGGCAGAAAGCACAATTTGCTAATGCTGGGTCCTGGAAATGTGGAAGAGCCAAAAGGATGCTGTGTTTGTCAGAGTCTCATTGGTTGGGAGGATTTGGGAGAAAGTGCACATGGATTGTGCTGATGGGCTGATCATTTTTAAGGCTCTGAGGGGAGGAAGTGGGTAGCGGGACTCTCTCTGCATGCCAGTGACCACGGCAGATTACACTGGGAATTTCCACCCTGTCTTCTCTCACCGTGAACACGCTGAGAAGCAGGGTCATTGAGAGTAAATATTAGGGAATGGGACCATTAGGGCATGAGTTCATACAGCGGAGCTTTGACTCTACCGTCCAAACCTTCAGTCTTCTTATCTGAAAAAGAAAACAGTCTGGGCCTCACAGGGTTGTGGTGAAGGTCAAATGGACATTTTATATGCAACGACTTCCTCAGCTCCTAAAACAGCATTAAGTGCAAAATGCTGCACATCTTGCACCTGGTAGCTCATTACATAGCTTCTAACTTTGGGTCCAGGCCAGCTTGTGCAAGTGTGGTCCTACTGGAAACCCAGCACAGCAGCCTCCCCCTCCCCTTCTTCTATCATCTGGGACTCTGTTTCCTTTTGTTTTGGGCTTGACCCAAAAACTGAGTCACATCCTCAGCCCCTTTTCCTTTTTGCTTTGACACAGGGTCTCACTAAGTTGGTTAGGCATCGCTTAGTTGCTAAGGCTAGATTTGAATTGGTGATCCTCCTACCTCAGAGTCCCGACCCTCTGGGTTTACAGGTTTGAGCCTCCACATTCTGTCTACCTGGGACTCTTTATAGGAGTGCAAGTGCAGAGCTAGCAAGGGTCTCCATAAAGTTTTGAGATTCATCCTGATCCTCAAGAACCAGGAAAGCTGGCTCTGGCATCATGGCCTGACCATGCTCTCCAGCTGTGACCATGTGATTCCTCACTAAAGTCCCTCAAATGTGGCTGCTAGCTACAGGCTGCGGCTGTCCCATGTCCATCACAGAGACCACACTGTTGCAACAGTCTGAATTTGTGCTATTTGGAATTGGAAGAACCCAGCTTTTGAGTGAGCTCCTGCCATGTCGCCTTGATGGTTTCCAAAGGCATGAGCCTCCTCTGTCAGATTTTCAACGGAACACACCATCTCAGCACTCCCTGTTGGAATGACGTTGTCTACACACCGACAAATCTTAGCCCCTACTAAGTTACACTCTCACTTTGAAATTGCAGCGCCCCTTTGTTAACAGCTGAAAAGTGGGGGCAGGATCCAATCAATGTTTGTGCTTTTTTTGTTGACGAGGGACCCAGATCCAGATCCAGTGCCTGCACTCTGTGATTCATGTTAAACTGAACCAGCCAGCACTGTACTGCTCTCTTGTTTCTTCTTAGACGTCCTCACTGACCAATACCAGGGAGAATAACTTGTATTCAACCTTTCTACCACCAGGGAAAGCACCTCCCCTCCTTTATTTGAAACCACATGGGAAATCTTTTGGAAATAAAGATGTGATGGCAACTAATGTAAACTGAAAAACTGGGTCATAGTTAATAATTGCCACACATTGACAGATGACGTGCAACCTCACTATGGAAGGGTGGATATCTTCAGAAACCTAAGGGCTGAGCTTACTGGATCCCCAGAACATGTGAGCATGTGAGTCATTTTCCATTGTCCCTCTTCCATTGTATAAATGAAATGTGTCTTAATAATGTAGACACACCTCCCAGGTATCCCTACTTCCACCCTCAAAACAGTACAGGAAAGTCTTCTAGAAAGCAATGCCAAGTTATAGGGGAGCGTCCCCATTTCTGCCTGATACAAGCAGTGCTCACCAGTTCTTCCACGTGTCTGCCTAAACCCATGCTCCATGCTCACTCACTGAGCCATTGCACAGATGTTTACCACCCAATCTGGGGGATCGTTTTGAAAAACCATAACAACCTCCAGACTGGTGATTATGATAGTTCCCCCACCTTTTGGACTTGGGATTGATAATGGGGGCGCCTTACCCCTGAGCTATAGCCACAGTCCTTTTTACTTTTTGTTTTGAGACAGAGTCATGCTCAGTTGCTGAGACTGGTTTTAGTTTGCAATTATCCTGCCTGCATCTCCCAAGATGCTGGACTTTCAGGCATGGGTCACTACACCCAAGAAGTGCAGTTTTGGATGCTTGGTATCATTTGGGTCTGACTTAGGTGCTGGGTTTCAAACCAAGGGCCTTAGGCTTGCTAGGCAAGTGCTCAATCACTGAGCAACACCCCCAGTCCTATGCCTAAATTGTAAAAATGGAAATACTTGCATTGACAACATTAACTTTGTTTGGTACTGGGGACTGAACCCAGGGTTGCTTTACCACCAGGCTCCATCCACAGCCCTTTTCATTTTTTTATTTTGAGGAAGGGTTTCACTAACTTGCTTAGGGCCTCAGTAAGTTGCTGAGGCTGGCCTTCAACTTGTGATCCTCCTGCCTCAACCTTCCAAGTCCCTGGGATTACAGGTGTGCAGCACCTGACCCAAGCTTAACTTTTTAATTTAGGCTAATTGGACACAGACAGGTATATATCACATTATATTTAATTAAATATATAAAATCATATATTATTGATATGGTACACAAACGTACAAACATATCAATAGGCATATCCTCTAATGTATTTTTAAGATGTTCCATTATAGTCAAAATAAGGTGACATTTAAATCGCTACAAGAACAAACCTTGTATTAAAAATGTGATCATTTGCACATGAGGTTGGTGCATACCTGTGATCACAGCAACTGGGCAGCCTGAGGCAGGAGGATCAACAGTTCAAGGACAGCCTCAGTGATTTAGCAAAGACCCTGTGCTCAGTGGTAAAGCACCATGGACTACAAAAAAACAGTTATAAAAATATGAAAATGAAGACTTGATAATCTGCAGCGGAGAATATGCTTCACTAGGCTCCATTCAGACCTCTCAGAAGCACAGCCAGAGATCCAGGGAGTGGACACCCAGACCAGGAAACCCCAAGAGCAAAGCTGAAGCTGCTCGTGCTTCCTGGGAGCATAGAACTGCCTGGCCACACTGGACAGCCTTAAGCTCACTGTGGGGCAGAGGGACAGGGCACAGGCTGAGCTCATACAGCCAAGGCAAGTGGCTCCTCTGGAGTCCTCCTGCTGTGGATGGGAATGCACCAGGAGGGGAGGAGGAGCTGGGGCTCTAACTGTCTGTTGCTTTTCCTGGGGAAGAAGCTGGTCCTCTAAGCAGAGAGTGAATCCCTGGCTCCCATTCTCTTGCCTGCCATGCGTGAGTACACCAGTTAAAACCCCAGCACGACATACACAAAGAAGTGTAGGAGCTGTGAAAGCCACCCGAACACTCAATGAAGTTGATTCTGTCTGTCTCACTGTCCCTCTCACTCGAAAGAAAGAAAGAAAACAGAAAAAGAGCAGGTTCCAGGCTTGCAACCTTTTTTTTCTTCCGGTATTTGGGATTGAATCCAGGGCACTGACAACTGAGCCACATCCCCACTTCTTGTTTGTTTGTTTGTTTTCAGACAGAATCTTGCTAAATTGCTTTGGGACTTGCTAAGTTGCTACAGCTCTCCTACTTGCCATCCTCCTGCCTCAGCCTCCAGAGCCACTGGGATTACAGGTGTGTTCCAGTGCACCTGGCACTGCTGCATTTGTGAACCTCTGAAACTCAGGTCCACCGTGGCCAAGGGCAAAACCAGGACAGGCAAGAGGCAGTGGGTAGTGGGGGGATTCTCCACTGTGTAACTTCTCAGTGACAGGAAGACAGGAGTCACTCTCAAGTTAAACAGGACTCACCCAACAGGAGACAGCACTTATGTAGGGAACCATCTCCCTCCTTTCCTTCCTGTGCATGCTCTAGTGAAGTTAGGAAAACTACAGTAGAGAGGTGGCCCCCGAGTGAGCACAGGTCAACATCACACCTTGAACACCTGACTGTGCTGTAAGAACCACAATGCTGAGCAAGTCCAAAACCCTCCAAAGTCTCTGTACCTTTGATACATAAGAACCAGGACTGGCTCCAGGGAGGGGTGGCCAGCACCCTTCCTCATGGCTCCATGCTCAGAAGGCAAGCACCACTTAGGGTCTCATGCTCTGCCAAAACCATATTGAAATTCTCAATGTATATTTTTGCTTTGAATGTCTGTGCTGTTCGTGAGTCTGCTAAACACGAGTGTATGCGCTGGAGGCCTGGAGCCTGGGATCACAGTCCCGCTGCTTTCCGCTGCCCCTTCACTTCTCCTTGGCCAGGGCCCCCGCCCATTGCACCATTCCCTGGCATTCCAGGCCCCACCACTCCTCTCTTCCCTGAATTCTATTCTCTGGGTGTCCCAAATGCGCCCCCTGCAGGGACCTGGGTAGGGAGCTGGTGCAGGGAAGGTCAGGGTTTGTTATGCTCCAAGTGTCCCCAGGGCATAGTCCTGTCTGTCCCCCTTCAGGTCATGGCAAAGCTCAGCAGAGGCAAGGTGCTTGCCCACCCCTCACCCAGGCAGCGAGCAAAACCAGGAGGAAACTCTGGTACTACTCATGGGGGTTGCTCTTCTATCAAGGTCAACAGCATCGGGTCTTAGGAAGGGAGGTGCCTGGCACAGTTCTCCTCCAGGTCTGAGCACAATGCACAGAAATTGGCATGAGAGCAGCCCTGACCAGTATATTGTCTGCATACACATGTACCCTGCATGATGCTCTTGCACACCACAGCCTATGCTGGGGCTCCTCTTCCTCCTGATGACCTTCCTGACTCTGCCTTGTGTGTCCCTGGAATTGCAAATTGCGCATTGCTGATGCTTCTGCGGACAGATTACAAGCTCTGACATCTGCCTGGAACACCGGCACCAGCACTCTAAAGATGAACAGTGAAATTCCCAACAATCATATAATTTTAGACGTTTCTTTGCTGAGAGCAACACCAAATAGCTCGTTCAAGACATGATGCCAGGGAGAGGCTGCAGAGGAGTAGGTTTTACACTATAGCTCTTTCAACAAGTATCCACTTGCTATCTGAATAAAGAGGTGCCACATTGTCATTTCACACCTGTCTCTGAAAACTAGTTACTTAGTCCAGAAGTGAAGTAGCCAGCTACAAAAATAATAAAACCCTACAAAAAATATAGAAACACACCCGAAACTGGAAGGTGCCCTCACTCTGAGTCCAGCTCCACTGTCCATAGCTGTGTGACTGACCAGTCGTGTCCATATCAGTTTTCGGATCTAGTGTAAGAGGAAAAAACCAGTGCCTGCCTCATGCGGTTCCTGTGCTGATGAAGTGAGATAGCATTTGCCAAACACCCAGATCAGTGTCTGAACTGAGCACTATCCCAGGTACCGTAAGCTCCTTTATTACTGTGAGTAACATTACCTGTAAGACACTCTATGTCCTGACTTATTCAAAACAAGTCAACTCTGAAACTCAGCATGAGAGCTTTGACATCGAAAAACAGCAGGCTCTGGCCCTGGTACCCACCTCCAATCTGCCAATGCCTGGGTACAGATGCAGTCTGCCTGGCTCCACAGCCCACCTCCCTGCATCATACCCAACGGCTTCCTGGACCCCCTGATCGCTGATAAAAGGATGTCCCTCCCAATAGCAGGATGCCCTTCCTCATGCAGCAGGAGGTGAACCACATGCATCTATTTTATTGAACTTGAAATGGCCTTGTAGAAAGCCCTGTGGAAGTCATCACACCCCCAGATGCTGACAATCAGGAAGTGCTGATGCTGGCTATTTCTTTCCAGGAACCAGGGACAGCATTCAGCAGTGAAAGGAAGAGCTTCAGGAGGCACCTTCTTTTCAGAATCAGATTCTAAGCTCCTCCAGGCAGTGAGGGATGGCCACCTGACCTCCAACACCACCTCCACCTGCAGGCATCAGTTTCAGGGTCCCTGCTGCTTTCAGGCATCATGGACAGCCACTGTGTGGAGCAGAACCAGCCTGCAGACCTCCAGGTGCCAGGTGTGCCCTCTCCCTAAAGCTTCCCTGCTGAACTGCTGCAGGGCTGGGAGGTGTAACAAGGAGGGAAGAATGGGGTGGAGACCATTCTACTGCTCCTCCTCTGCAGGCTACAGAAGGGCACTGCCTTAGGGCTCTCCCTCTCTCCCCATCCCTGAGTGCAAAGGAGGAGCTCATCCCAACCCAAGCCTGGCAGCTTGCACATCTGGGAGACCACACTCCCAGCCAAGCCTTCTGCCATCCTCCAAAGGAGGCTTTGCCCCCATTCAGGATGAGATGAACCCAGTGCCTGCTCATCAAACAGCAGGTGCAGGGGCTGGCTTGCAGGTGGGGATCAATGGAGTGGGGGACTCTGAGAGGAACGGCCACTTCCTGGAGTCCAGTCCTCCCCCATTCGTAAGTGTCTCATGCAGCGCCATGCAGTGGCTCCAGCACTACTCTTCCATCATCCTTCCCATTAATTAAAAAAAAAAAAAATAAAGGTCGGGATGGAGGGAGAGGCCAGGAATGGGGAAGGGGAAGAGGACAGGGTAGCTTGGAGTTTTATCAGGAGGGCTGCTATCCTTCAAATCGTAAGAAAGCAAATCCTGGCCATTGAAATAAATGAGACAGGTATTCCGGGTTAGGGCTGAACCTCCACACAGGGCCTTGCAATGAATCACAAACCCCAGCAGCTAGTAAGTCCTAGCAGAGTCATTTGCAGCTGCTTTCACCCCCAGCTAATTAAAATGTAATCCGGATTCTCTGGCAACCTGCATTCTGTCAGCAGTTTTTCTGGGGAAGAGACATCAAGCCAAGAGACCTCAAGAAAGGCCTTTCACAGAATCGGCTTCATCTAAACTGCTTCTGTAGCTGCTGCCACTGTAAAACAAATAAATTACTGCAGCTGCCAATTTAATAAACAGAAGGAGGAGAGAAGATACTCTTCCTTCCTGGGAATGCACTGCTGGGGTGTGTGTGTGTGGGTGTGTGTGTGTGTGTGTGTGTGTGTGTATGTTGCCCTCTTGTTTGACTAATAGGGTGGCATCTTCTCCAGAGAGTGACTTTCAGGGTAGGGCAGGGTGGTTTCTGAACCTGGTGCCTGGGGACAGGTGCCCTCCAGGAAGTCATGCCCTGGTGTACACCAGGTTCCCTGAGGACCCAGGAGGAGTGTCTCCATTTCTCTGAACATTTGCTTCTCTGACTTAGAACAGACAGGAGTACACACTCACAAACTTCAGCAGCTCATTCAACCTCAGGGGACCACAGCTTTGAGCTCTCTGAAGGCCACTCTAGCACAACCTCCAGGAAGAACATCCCCAGGGCTATGCAGCTTCACCCCCAACCTCCACCACCTCCTTCAGCAGCTTGCTCCCTGGATCCCCTCCCTTCAGGAGCCACCCTTCCTTTAGGGTACCAGGGGAACACACTTGAAGAGCAGGGCGCTCAGCTTCCTGTCCCAGCCCCTCTTCAAAAATTCCTCTGCTTCTGCCCTCCCAGGTTTGCCCTGAGTAGAGAAGTTGAGAGCCTGGAAACAGGCAGGCCGCGAAAGAAACAGGCGGGAAGGGAAGACACAAGGATGGCAGAGGAAAGAAATGGGGCATGGGAGCTGATGATTCCAGGACTCGCGGGCTGCCCTGGGAGGCGGAAAGGCTAATGTGAAACCTTCATCTGCGGAGCTCGCGTCCACCCAAAACCGAATCTCTGCGCAAGTCTTTATGGGGTCACAGCCACTGGGCAGGGTCGCCGCTGTAGGAACACACACACTCCCCCACCTTCAAGCTAGATAAAACCTACCTAAGCTGGTGGAAATCCTGACACCCATCTCACTCGGGAGCACCCAAAGGCGGCCCAGCTAAGTCTCCCATTCTCAGCAACTCTTCTTTAAGCTCTCATCAAGACCTTGAATCTCTATGCTCCAAATGCGCGCAGCCACCACTACGCTCCACCCCACACACAAATATACCCCACCCTGAAACACACAATTTGGCCAGGATGCGCAGACTGGGCGGTCCAAGAGTGTACGCCGAGCTCCAGGCCCGCGGGTGTTAAAGCCACAGTTGAGCACGGAGAAAAGTGTGAGCCCGCGGGCACCTGCCACAGACCGGACTCTTCCCTGTGCCTGCAGCTCGCAGCGCCCCGAAGCGCGCGGGAGTTGTCTGGACAGCCACCCCCGGAGTGGCGCGCGACACAAGTCTTGGGAAACTAAAATCCACACAGGCACAAAACCGCTCTCTGCCCCACAAGAAGTCGCCCTTCGTTTCCGCTGGGAGAAGGCAGCTGGGGAAAGGTGCTGCTGGATTCGCAGTTTGGAAGCTCTTGGGAGGGAGGGTGCGAGCGCCGGATTGTGACAACACTCGGCCGGGGAACGCAGAGCTCAGCCCCCAGCCGGGTCAGAACTTTGTGCACCCAGGCCGGTGGCGCGCGCCCCGGGGTGAGTCCCCAGCCGCCGTCCGCAGCTGCAGGGAGAAACCAGGCAGGGCGAGGGGTCCCCTACCTGGAAGTGCTGGAAGAAGGCGGAGATGCGCGTAATCTGCAGGCTCAGGCACCTGGAGGCGCAGCGGGCGCGCTGGACGCTCCCGGCAGACAGCGACTCGTCCTGCCGCCGCACAGCCGCAGTCCCGGGGCTCGCAGCCAGGCAGACCCCGCAGGCCGCCAGCCAGAGACACAAGGTCAGGGCCGCACCCAGCGCCCCGGGCTCCATGGGTGTAGATAGCGGGCGGCGGACGCCGGGCACTGGCCGTGGCTCCCAGCTCCGCGCCGGAGCCGCACTGCCGGGCACTGCGCGGCTGCCCCAACTCGGCTGGAAAGTTCCATCCTTCAACTCCACCCCCGCCTCCCGGACGCCCGCCCTCCGCACTCGCGGGGGCGGGGCTGAGGGTGACAGGCGACGCACCATTGGCTGGTAGCAGTGTGAGCGACAGGGAGCCCAGAGGCCGGCTCCTGGGCGGGTCCCACAGGCTGCGAGCGCTCAGGTGCGCTGCGCCGGGCTCCGCGCGGTCCATCCGGCAGGCAGGCGCCTGCATGGGCCACCCCAGTACCTTCCTACCCCCTTATGCCTCCCCACCACCCAGGGAAGCGACAAGTGTGAGCGGATCAGGGCATAGGAGGAAAGGTAGTGGCTTTGGGAGCCCTGGGAGCTACAGGAGTGTCCAGGGCAACGACAGATTGCTCCTGAATTGCTTTCGACCCTTTAATCTCCTGTCCACGGAGGAGGCTTCGCTCAGGTTTTAGCATCTGCTAATTTCCTTCCAGCCAAATAGAGGGGAGGAGGTTAGAGAACTGAAATGGACGTCAGCCCACCCGGATGCACAAGCGTTCATTGACAGCACCCTGGGAACTTCGCTTCTCCTCCTTCCTTGTCCCTCTCCTCCTTCCTCATTATTATTATTATTAATGGGAAACCTGGACAGTAGCTCCTGAGGCTTGGAGGCCCAGACCTGGCTTCCTAGGGTGTCCTGTGTTTTCCTAGGAAGTACTGCACTCCCCTTGAGTGAGTTACTCAAAGCACAGTTCTGGAACTCTGTCTTCCCCAGCAGGAAGCTGCTGCTCTGTGGCAGGTCATGTTTTCCAGTGCTCTTTCACCGCACAGCTTCTGCCTCCCCAGCCAGGGCAGGGCAAAGTCAGAGACACAGGCGTTGATCATTGAAAGCCTGTACCAAATCTATAGACTGCCCATAGCTCCAGAGAGCACGTGTCCTGGCAGGAAGGAGACCATGGGGGGTTGGGAGGACAGAGTCCTGCTGGGATAAGGTGTAAGAGATTGGCATTCCTGGGCTCTGAAATCCCCATTGTCATCCAGAATGGCACTTCTGAAACCTTCCATTACCATCAGCACACAGCCAAGCAAGCCAGTGACTGGAGGTGCTAAACCCTCTCAAAGATAACATCAGAGAACAATTCCCCCTTGCAAGCAGCCTTTGTAGGGGATTGCCCCAATTCCCAACACATTCCCCTGAGCTACACATTTTCTGCTCTGCCATCCTGACTTCTTCCCTTTAACAAATTGTAGCACACATCTGCCACTATTCTGAATAGTTATCATTGAATCTGTATTTCTTCACACAGCTTAAATCAGCAAGGTCAAAAGGAATAATTGTCCTTGATGTGTTCATGAAAGCAGTAAAAAATCTACCAGACTTGGATGGTTCCAAAAGTCCTATAGACAGAGGTGGCTTCATATGCATGTACCTGTACTGAGTGAGTCTAGCTTTTACAAGGATGCTCTCTTGGTTGAATGTTTTGCTGACACTGCTGTGAAACCATCATTTTTAACAAGTTGCTGTGAACTTTCATTTTATAAGAGTCCTCACAAATTACAGAACCTGTCCTACCTATGGGTTTCAGCCACAACAATATTATAGACTTGGGGACAGAAACCTAAAGTTATAGCCATGTGCTAGCAAGGGCTCAGTGGCTTCATTTAAAAGATTTTCCAATTCTGAAACGTTTTACAATAAGTTCAACATACTTAATACTGTTGAGTAGCAAGGAGGCTAACCATCTTGATCTGCAGCCCAGCAGGAATTTTTCTGAAGATAACTTCAGAACACAGGGATTGTGTTCCAAATGTTGTCACTTTCATTTGCAAATTACTAAAAGCTCTCCAAAACTTGTAGGGGATGCTTCCCTAGGTTTCTGCTGGGTTTTAAAGTCAAGCAAATACCTGGTCTTGGTAAAGGCAAGCATATTATGCACACCTACATTTTTTATGGTAACTATGATTGATACTTTTGCATGTCAATCATGAAATTTGTATTCCGGAAAGCAAAATCACAATGGCAAACATTCTGAGCTTTTAAAGGTGGCTTTTTATTGTTCAAAGGGATCACTTTATATTTTTTTAAATCAATGTGTGTGCTACCTTTTATAGGCTCCACAGCATGTTCATTTCCATAACTTAAATGCATTTCACATATTACATATTAATATCACAGTTTCTTGGTCCATTCATCCAATGACAGACATCTGGGTTGATTCCATAATTTAGTTATTGTGAATTGTAGTGCTATAAATATTGATGTAGCTATGTTTCTGTAGTATGCTGAATTTACATATTTTTCATAGTCGAATGTATTCGGGCCACTGTCTACCATATAAAACAAAACTTGTGTATTTTTCATTGCTAACACAACCAAAATATTACTGGCATGCCCCCAAATGAACATTTGGAGAAGCATAAATCAATATGAAGCAAGTGACATAAATTGGACAATAGCTTAAATGACATAACCACCTGAAAATGCATTTCCCCTTCGCACTGTGCCCTCTTCTCATGTGAAAAGTGTGGTACAGTTTTCAGTAAACCTCACTGCTTAAATTTCAGTGAAATGAGACTTTCTTAGCTTTGTCTCTTAACAGAACTCCAAAGAACTTGCTTTTATCTTGCCTTTCCTTCCTAAACGTGGAAACAAAGCGACGGCGCTCTTCAGAAGGATAAGAACAGTGTTCTCCTCAAATTCTTACGTGGGGTTTTCCTTTCTAATAAACGAAGAACATTGAAATTTACATTGAGCAGGATAAATACACACAGACAGTTTTGGAAAGTGTCAAAAGCCTCTTTTAACAGGAGACAGCGCCACATGCTGGCCAGATAAGTGAAATGTGGAGGAATGGAAAAGAGTCCCCTGGGAAGCCTTCTTTTAGGACCAAAGTGACTAAAGCATATATGTGACCAGATTGATCACACCCTGACCTCACTAAATATCAATTATATGACTTCTTGTGTGGATTCAAACTTGGGGAGGCTTTGTCGTGTACTTACGGCCCCACTCATCTAAATGAGGGCAATCAGCACAGCATAAGGATATCTTTCTCTAACTTTGACACAATCTGCAAACTCATCCTTATGTATTTGATGAGAAATGGTGAACTGTACTTGAACCTGTTTCTGGAGGTGCCAGTCTAGAACAGCTCTTCTTCAGGACATGCCTAAGTTTGTAACATGCATGGATTTACATGTGAAGCACAAGAAGAAGTCAGAGAAGCCGCGTGCTGCATTAAGACCACCTGTTCAGGATTTATTAAGGAAATCACTGGGGCATGAACATCCCTAGCTTCCTCTTCCAAATCCACAGGGGCTGAAAACATCCCTAAGACAAATAAAACAACACTCACGCACAGTTTGGTTCACACCCAGGATTTTGTGCAGGGGCTAATTTGAACAGCTGGTGAATACTCTGCTCTGTGTTTGAATTTTGGGTGTCACAGGGAGTCAGAAACCAATAACGCACTTCCTGTCTCCTTCTTCTTGTCTTGTGGACCTGGAACGTCCACCTCCAGTCCCTCCCTCACACCCGGCATCCCTGGAAATGCCCACACTGAATTGCAGACAGTGCCAAGGCCAGGCCCTCACTCTGTTCTTTAATTTCATACAATGAGTGTTTGGTTGAGACTCTCCTGGAGCACAGTCAGACATCAAAGTTGGTAAATGGGGCTCTCCAGGACTTTAAGTAGGAATTCCTATAGGGACTCTTTCTCTGGGGCCTTTCTGAATATGGCCTAATGTGAAGATCTATTTGGCAACATTGTGCCAACTTCTCTGCTCAGTGGAGCTTCAGTGGGGCATGGCTATGTGTTCAACCGTGTTCTTTTTCTCCTCCTGCACATGAGTGTTGGCCACCATTGTGGACAGTGAGAGGCCAGGCCGTGTTCACTCATGAGGAATTTATTTTCAGCACCTTGTTATTTGTACTAGAATAATCTTTATGTGTGGGGACTGAGCTGGGAAAAGTGTTCAGCTGAGAGCAGTCATAGAGGCAGAGGTGCAGCTCAGTGATAAAGGAGAAGGAGGGGGAAAAATGAATGGGAATTGGATAACAGCACAGCTGCTTAACTCCTTCACATCAGCAGGCTTCGGTTAAACGCACCACTACCTCCAAGTGTCATGCAGGGGAGAGAAGGAAAAAAGACGGAAGGAGAGAGGGAGCTTACTGGAATCCCTTTTCTGTTTTCAGGGAAACGGGTGCACATGCTCACTGTTTACGAAAAATCAGAAAAGGTTTTGGCCAAAACATCACCCCTAACCATTACTACATGTGCTTCCTGCTGGATCTGCATAAATTTTTCACTATAAATGCCTATTCAGATTCTGAGGGACTACATCCTGCATCTCCCTAATGGACCCTCGTCCCGCTCCATACTCACCAAGTCTGCATTCAGAGTCCATGTCTGCTTTTCCACCGCATTTTATACTTTATGTTGAGACTTGGCCTCCCAAACTTGCTTAGGGCCTTGCCAAGTTGCTGAGGCTGGCCTTGATCTTGCGATCTGGTTATTTTATGACAGAGGCCTTGGCACTACTAGAGACACCTTCTCTCCTTGCTAGTATTCACATGTTTGGGAGTGGGTGCTGTGTCTTTATCATGTCAGACTCATCCTCTGACACGGGACTCCACCTCTTGCTCAGGGTACATTCTCCTCCTGTGCACTAACTGAACTTTATTGGCTGTTGCTGTGGTCCTCTTGGAGAGTTTTGACATGGTTTCATTTACATTCATGCAGCTGTCTCATGAAATGAAGCAAGGTCTAACCCACTGTTCATAAGGGGCAACATGGTAACTGTTTTTGAATGTGTGGCCTGGACCCTCTCTCCCCCATCCAGCTCTTCCTTCATACTCAAGGGAGCTGTTTAACTGCAGTGTAAATTATTTTTTAATATCCATGTCTGAACAAAATTGACTATAGGACCACCTTCTGGTTTTCAGTAGTTAGTAAGAATTTGAATTCTCAGACACAGTCCTGGCTTTAGATTTCCTGTGCCTATGGGTGGGGAGAAGATGGGGCACTCTTGATGAAATTACATTTTGACAGTGTGTTCCCATTTCACTGAAATCTCATGCACACATAGAGTGGCTATGAGAGAGGTACTGATGGAAATCATTATGGACAAAAACCCATCTGGGCTAAGCCTTCCAACCATCCACTTCTCCACCACTGTCAACCTATCTGCCCCTTTACAGATGTCACATTTCATACAAAAGGAGCAATAAACTGTAAAAGGCACACAGACATAAATGACATATGTTTCTAGGCCATCATACATGACATTCTCAAGCCAAATGTGGGACTCATGATAGACCAATGTGAGTGTCCTTAGCCGACACTTCGTGGTATCCCTAGATGGATGGAGCGACTGGTTGTGAAGATGTGTTATAAAAAGAAATCCCTACAGACAGGCCACTGTCAATAGTGCCCATGTGGAGACAGCCTGCTCTGGACCCCACAAACAGAGCCCTCTAACGCTCCAGGTCTAGGAGGCATCTGCAAGTTATCTTGCTGGGCTGTATCCAGAAGAAGGCAATCTCTAGGCCTCACACAGGAAGGAAGCCTCACCCCAAAGGTGAAGGAGCCAAGGAGTTTGTGGAGAAATGGCATAGAACTATGAGAGTTTACCATGACGGATGATCTTAACTGACAACATTTCAAAGAACTAATCACCTACTAAAATCTAAAGTTATACAAAGAATAAATCTTCTATGCATAAAATAAGAAGGAAGCATACAAAGTCTTAACTGGGTATGACTGGTGTTAACTTCACCCAGGAAATTCTGTGTGTGTGTGTGTGTGTGTGTGTGTGTACACACTGGGAGAGAGTAGACAGGGTGTTTGTTGGTGGCCCTACATCCAGGACTGCAGGAGGCTGTGGCTCTTACAGGTAAGAATACATTGAGTAGCGAGGCCCTAGACTCACGGCAGAACCACCAAACAAGTGACATGCAGTCCAGTCCATTCCCGACTTCCATGTCACTTTCACACAATGCCCTGTCCATCCCACACAGCGAGGGATGCAAAACGGGAAGCCAAAGCTGGCCTTTGCAGGTCCCCTCCAGCCTGCTGTTTCTCCAGAGCACTTGCCCTCCCTCCAGACCCCACCCGAAGGGGATTTGGGTGTTGACTCTTTTACCTTCTGTCTCTCCTCTTTAGAAAGCACCCTCCACCACAACAGGGAACTCTGCTTTGTTCACACCTGTGTTCCCTGATCTCTCACGGGGAAGACCATGAAACTCAAGTTGGGAAAATATAGAAAGAGAATTTATCCAGAAACAACAGCACAGGGAGCATATCCAACTGTCCCTGCGGCCTAGTTTCTGGCCATCTTCCTTATGCCACAAACATAATTTTGCTTTTATTTTTGTATACTTTGCATAGTGGAATATGGTGTTAAAATTAATAACCAATGTGTTATATCATATTTATTAATATTCCGATTAACATTTCCAAATACTGTAGCCAACTTTATCAATATGATTCATTTCATTCTTCTTTGATTAATAATAACAACCTAAGGTAGAGATGAACAGGTTATATTATGATTATGTTGAATAACAATTATGTGACACTTTACACTGATGGTAATGTGTTTCACTTTGTTGTAATCTGTTATTTGAAAGCATGTTATGAAGATTTCACCTTGGTTTGTTTTTGAAAGCAGGGGTGATCTTTGGGAACAGCCTGTAGACACTTGATTGGCACACCTGGGTCAGAGACCAGGGACTGTGCTTCAACCCTCCAAAGCACAGGACTTTGCTACCACAGGAAAAGTGCAATGGGTTCCAGTGACAGTTGGTATCTAGGGCAAAATGCATAGGGCACAAGTGACTGGCAAGCCTGACCAACGCAGTACAGCACGGGCCACGGGGAACCCAGCAGACATGCGGACATGAGGACATCACACGCCACTGTGGCAGTCAGGATACCAAAACTACATGGAGGGCAGGAAAGGTCACGCCTGTTATCTTTTTTATTGCTGCTCCCAAACACAGCCTTGGGTGCAGAGCCTGGCTCCTTAGTCTTCTTTGATACCTGACATTGCCAGGGAGAACAGAGGAGAATTTCTGCAGATGGCTGTTGATGTAAGGGTGATCTCTGTCAAAATGAATGTGCACACTGGGGTGCTCCTAAAGAGGAGAACAAAGTACTGATCCAGTCAGTAAAGGGGGTTGATGTGTGCTTCACGCTGGTGGGACATCACTTTTGGTAATTGAGCTCTAAGGACATGAGGACAAGTGTGTAGGATCATGTTGGGATACTAGGTGGTTGTTTACAGGGCCTCTCCTGTCCTTCGCAGCTCTCCCCATGCATATGTGCATGGTCAACTCTGCACTTTACTGCTAATTCCCCTCTTTGCTTTCTATTTGTTATCTTAGAGGAGGCTGAGTCACGTTTCCCACTAAGAAACCTGTAATTTCAAATTGTCCAACAACCGCTGGTTTATGATTTTAGTGCTTATATTTGGAACTGTTGAAAGTGGTGTGTGACAAACATCTTGGGAGATCTTTTCCCTCAAAAGCAGGTGTGTCAGAAACTGAGAAGACCGGAATGTCAAAATAGAAGATGGAGGGGCAACAATGGAAAGCAAGTGACCAACAAATTTGAGTGAGGGCATTGTCCAGAGTGGAAGTGGAAAACTCAGTGAAGACACTCTTAGCGTGTTGCATTGTGGGTTCCCACTTTGTGGTTCATTGTAGGTGTGGCCTCAGAACACCGGCCTTGGCCTTTCAGGGTCTCAGGATCACTAAACTCTTGCACCTGATTCTTCCCGATGGTCATGGAATTCAAATGTCCTTTAAGTAGGACCCTTGCCAAGCATATTGGCCACTCTAGGATAGACCTTGGTAAATCTTGGTGAGCAAATGAATCTTGCTTCATCTCCTGGCTCCTAGTCCCAGGGACCTGGCTAGTGGGGTGCAGAGGATCCCAGAACACAGTGGCCCCCCACCATCTCTCCTCCTCTTGCACCTCTGTTCATTGGCAGATGCTCCTGTGGTGGATGTGGTTCACAGGCTTCATGGACAGAGCTCACCCTCACCTATTTTAGAAATTTTCGGCTCCTTATTTGTACTTTTCTGATAAGGTTTGTTGTTTCTATCTTGAATTTGAATGTATCTCATTGTTTTTAAAGCACGTTTCCATGCCCTGTGTCATGTTCAAGGCTGCTGTTCAGAACTCTAATTTACCTGTGGCTTTGTTTACAGCATGCGTGCAGTTCACTTTTCAGTGACCAAGTCTTACCTGTCTGAATGGTCAGTGTCCACCCCTCATCAACAATGGTCTTGTTTCCTTGTGAGACTAAAGATCTTGCAAGTAACATCCTGTCTAAAGTGATGAGAGATGGCAGAAAGAGTCCATCTAAAGCCAGCTCTAAGTTTGTACCCAAAGGAGTCATTTAGTTGAAATGTAAACTACTTTTTAACATCCATCTCTGCACAAAACAGCCAGAATTCACTATGAGACCACCTCTGGTCTTCAGTAGTCAGTGTGAGTGCTGATTCTCAGACACAGTGCTGACTTTAGATTTCCTGTGCAGGTGGGTGGTGAGACTAGGCGGCAAGCATGTGGAAATTACACTTGGACAGAATGCTCCCCTGTCCCTGAAATCTCACATTTATACACAGTGGCTATGAGTGTGGTACTGCTGGAAATCATCATGGACTTAAACCCACGTGGGCTAACCCCTCCCCTCCAGCATGCCTTGGGTCACCACTGTCAGCTACCTATACCTTCACGTGTCTGACATTTCATAGAAAAGCAGCAACAAGCTGTAATAGGCACAGTGACATACATGGCATGTTTGTAGGCCATTGTACACAAATTTCTCAAGCCAAATTCAGGACACATGATTGATCAGTGTGTGTCCTTAGCTCACACTTCATGGTGTCTAGAGTTGGATGGAGAGACTGGT
>PVKS010036965.1:0-18976 GCA_004027875.1 Aplodontia rufa
CATTTCTAAGAATTTCTTGATTTCTCTTCTTATTTCCTCTTTGATCTATTCTTCATTTAAGAGAGTAGTATTTGGGCTGGAGCAGTGGCTCAGCAGTTACAGTGCTTGCCCAGCATACACAAGTACATGAGTTCAAAACTCAGCACCACACATACAACCAAATCTTGGAGCAACGAAAGCCACATGAAAAACTAAATAAAAATTTGTTTTTCTCTCTCTCTTTAAAAAAAAAGGGGGGGGTTATTGTTAAATCTCCATTTATTTATGTACTTTGCTATTTTTCTTGCTGTTAATTGCTAGAATTATACTATTGTGGTCTGATAGGATACATGGGATTATATCAGCTTTTTTGTATTTGCTAAGATTTCCATTGTGGACTAGGATATAATCTAAAACTGCACAATTTTATATATATATATATATATATATATATGCATACATTTATATCTGTTATGGGGGAAATATAGAAGAGTCAAGAGACTGGGGTATGGGTGATATGGGGGTGATTCTGGATTAGGATCGGGGCATATCATATTGCTAGTAGATACGCATTTGTGATTGTACAACAACATAACTCAATAAAATTTTTAAAAATGAGAAAATCAAAAGTGAAATTGTAAAGTCTCTAGAAAGAAAGGGTATTATTCCTTGCCCCCTACCTACATGCTCCTGTGACTGCCACCAGCAGGCTACAGGGAAGCCATTCCCTACTCTGGATACATGGATGCAAGGGAGACTTGCCTAAGAAGTGTAATTTCCCAGATGCGCCCACTGTTCATTTTCTTGCTTGTCTTAGTGTTTTGGCATGTGGTTCTGGAGAAACTCACATATTAGAATGGTGTTTGCAACAACAGTATTTGCAACAGTTGCATATGGTGCCCGAGAAGCATCTTGCAATATTGAATAATTCATACTGCTCTTAAATTTGCACACATGAAAATCTAGACACCACATGGATGAAGTGTGATAATTATTCTTTATACTTGCAATTAGAAAGACATTGAATGTTAGAATTCTAACAAGTTTTCTTTTGGTAAAATTATTTTAAAATTAAACTTTCAAAAAATTAGTTTATAGCTTTTATGATCAGTTTTTATTTAAAATTTGATATTTATTATTCATAACTTGTAGTTGACCTTCTAATATTTATAGATAATTTTGAATATTTTGGAATAAGAAGAATCCTGAAAACTTTTATGAGCAATGATTTTAATTTGTTTTTCCTAATGTTTTTTTTATTTTAGGTTTTTGAGAAAACATTGTACATTGTACAATTACATTTTCTTTTTAAGTTCTGATGACAGTAGAACATAAATTTTGTGAAAAATACAGATTATAACAACATAATTAATGATTGGGCTGAGATGCAGACATGTAAAATAAACTTTAAAGAATAAATGTTCTCATCCAAACATTGTTGGTCATTGAGAGAGAAATTCAGTAGTGTTTGATTTTTTTCTATTTGCTTTAAGTACTAAAAGATCATAGTTCTCCATGGATTTTTAAAATTGTGTCATTATAAAGATTTATTTATTATGTTGGGAGAATAGAACATATTCATTTACCAGTTTGTTAACTTGAGTTAAGCTTTGAATATTTAGACAGATGTGGTTTTGTTTTCCATTTTTATTCTTATTTTTAAGAGAGAAGGACAGAGAGATAGTGAGAAAGAAAGAGCTAATTTTATTTAGTTTTTCAATTCATTTCTTTGCTCCAACAGTTTGTTGTGTATTTGGTTCTGGGGTTTGAACTTGTGTCCTTGCACATGGCAGGTAAGGGCTATAACTGCTGAGCCACCACTCCAGCCCTTTATTCTTGTTCTGAATCCTGCAAATGTTAAAAACATGTCACTCAGAGCTGAGATACCTCCAGGCTGTTTGTTTAGTGACAGCAGGAACCTGCATCATGGAACATTTTATAAATTTAAAATCAATTAAAAATTTCCTTATCAAACTAAATGGTTATAACGTATACTCCAATTCGTAAAGTGGTAGAATCAACATGTTTCTGTATCATGGGATCCCTCATCCAAAATGCTTGGGACTTAACTATTTCAGATTTTAAATTTCGGAATATTTGTATATATGCAATGAAATACCTTAGGGTAACCTAAGCCTAAACACAAAATTCACTTATGTTACCTTCTATATATAGCTAAAAGGCATTTTATACAATATTTTAAATAATTTCATGCATGGAAACCCAGTTTCAAGGTGTGGAATTTTCCACTTGGGGGGTGTCATTGCAACTCTCAAAAAGTTTTTGATTTTGGAGCATTTCAACTTTTGGGCCATGTGTGGTGGCGTATGCCTATAATCTCAGCAGCTCAGGATGCTGAGACAGGAGGATCGTTAGTTCAAAGCCAGCTTCATGAACTTTGTGAGGCCCTAAGCAACTTAGTGAGACCCTATCTCAAAAAAAAAAATCAATTTTTGGTTCAGGGAGGTTCAATCTGCATTCTTTTGTTTCTTCATGTGTTTTCAGCCCAAACTTGAAAAGAGTAGAAGCTTTAAAATGGTGTGGAAAATCACAAAGTCCAGTGTGTGTAGGGGTCTACATGGCAATTTCAGTCCACAAAGCCTGTTTCACAAGTACATTGCAAAGCATTCACTTTTCAGTATTCAGAGAGGTTGGAAAAAATAACTCAGAAAATGAATGTTTTGGGGTGGCCCTGACCTGAGTTAACGCGGGGGTCTGTAAATTCCTTAAGGAGTGTCGTGGCTTCCTCGCCTTTCTATACCTCCAGTTCTGGAGCAGCTGGTGTAAAGGAAATATTTGCTGAACTGGAAGACTCTACACTGACAAGTGGCAGCGTTGGGTTTGTTGCTGTGCCTACGTCAACGTCGTGCAGTGCAGGCTCTATGGCTGAACTGCTGGTCCTGAGCCTGTTTGTGCTTCTTTTTTCCTGGGTGCCCTTGGGCAAGAACACCATCTTCTTGTGTCTCAGTTCTCTTGTCTGTAAAATACTAGTGCAAACCTCAGAGGCTGTTGCAAACTAAATGAGTCAATACACTAAAAGTGCTCGGTTCAGCTCTTGGCCTACAGCAGGTCCCTTACACACATTTGCTCTCTCTAAGCGGGTTCTGTATCTAATTCAGTTCAACAAGCATTCACTGTATGTCTGAGTTTCTAGAAGGCAAGTGAACGTCTGTCATGTGCCAGGTGTCACGATCGCTCTGGATACACAGGGCCTAGCCCCTGCCTTATTCGCATATATATGTGTAAGGAATATTAGCTAAGCGATCAGGTGATTACAGAATATTTAATTTTACACATGGTCCTGGGAACTGCAGATGCACATAGGAGAGACCCCCCTACCCACCTACCCCAGGCTTGGGTGCAGAATGGAATGGAAACTGTCATAGGGACTCTATGCTTATAAAGGGCTGTTGAAGAATTGAGATTCATTTAAATTCTAATGACACTAGATATCATCTGCCTGAAATGTTAGGTTTTTAAGGGGAGGGGATTCATATATCTAGAGGCTGTTCCTCTTTGTGGTGGCAGTAATGGCATCAGGAAAAGACCCCAGCCTCTGGGTTCCCCACCTGTTAGTCTGCTGCATTCGTTGCGATCTAAGGATCCTTTGGCGTTCCTGTTTGTTTTAGCTTATACACAACCAAGCACCAGCTCTGGGTTTATAGGGTGTGGGTTTATCTTCTGAAACAGTCCTTCCTCTCCTAGAGGCTTCCTTGCAAGCTTCCTGTTTCCATCAGAACCAACATATCCTGTGAAGGCTTTCAGCCATGGATTAAGCAAGAGAAGAGACAAACTGCGTGGAACACTTCCCAAAGGAATCTTTTTTTCCTCCTTTTCTTTTCTTGCTTCCTTCCTTTTTCTCCCTGTTATCTCTCTATTCTACTTCCCAATTGCCCCAAATTGACAGACTTCCTCAGGAGATTCCAAACAAGGATTTCGGAGATCTTGAGGCATCTAGGTTCTCTATTAGGGTCAGGGACTCTCATAGGTCTACTTTAGCTTTGAATAAAGCTGTTATTTTGTTACAATGGTACAAGCAATATACAATCCATGAGTAGATTAAAGAGCTACAAAATCTGCCTGCTGCATTACAAATATATCCCAGATCTATTTGGCAGAGAAACTGACATTTTACAATAGTCACTTATTGAGGTCCAGGGATTAAAGAATTTGCTGAAATCTTAAATGTTAAATGAAAGGGGATAATTATTAGTTATTGATTCTATAGTGTGAATTTTCCTGTCTATCTCCATCCTGCATCCTGTCCCCTCAACACAAGGGTCTTGAAGTCGTAGGACCTGGGACATGTAATTTTTATAGGCATTAAGGGATCTGAAGAGTGAGAAAAGATGACCTCAGAGATCTTGTTTAGAAAAAGTTGTGCATCAGAACCCTCAATTATCTATCTATCTATATAGCTATCATCTATCATCTATCATCTGTTTATCTGTAACATGTATCATCTATTTACCTATCTGTCTATCTGCATTCATCTATTCATTTAACACAAAGAATTGGGAAAGCCTGTCACTTCTATCTCTACATTCTGGGTATTTAGGGATGAACATGCACCCACAGGCACAGGGAGCTCCACAGAGAGGGGTGGCCTGAACCCATAATCACGAAGCACAGTAAAAAGTGTTAGAAGATCTAGAGACACACGGAGCTCTTTTTGGTGACATTTCCATAAGATATTTGAGCTGAGCAGGAACTTGAAGGGCAAATTGAGAGTTTCCAAGTAGAATTGGTACGGAAAGGATTTTGACCAAAACTGTGGGAGTTAATAAGATGACCTGAGAAGAGAAAGTAGCTCCCTGTGTGGGAGCTGCAGCTTGTGCAAGGGAACAATGAGAGGTACCACACAAGAAGGCTAAGGGCTCCAGTCACTGTCCCAGAGTGGTGGAGCCGCTGAAGTCCTTAAGGCAAAGCACAGGAGCAAACTTAGTAAACATCTAATTGTGTGGAAATCAGATCAATAGTACAATATTCATGGTTTTCTTATAAATGCATATCTAAAATTTTAAGGATGAAGAAATAAAGTCTTTAAAGCCAAGAGTATCGAGGAGGGAAGAAGCAAGTCTTATGGGAGTTCTGGATTTTCCTTTAAGCTGGGCATTTTGAAGGGATAGAGACCCTATTGAGAACCTCTAATTCCAGCTAATGGTTGTGTCAACATAGGGATCTAACAGGGAAAATATAACAAATAGAGAACACAGGGTAAATAAAGCCCAAAATCCAATAATTCCAGTTTTATTTTCCTGTTTGGCATTTGACAATGATTGAATTAAGTACAAGTTACCAAAGCCTCCTTTCTCCTTGGACTGTCTGTACCAATCTTTGCTTTCTCGGGATTTGTCTTTCTGTAGCAGAGAGGCAAGAAAAGGATGCTTACTGAGTTCTCCAGGATTGGTGCTCAGTGCTGAAGGTGCACAGATATTGGTCTGTAATCTGCTTGCTAAAGTCTGTTAAAAAAAATCATACCCTTTTACAGGAGAACCCCAGATGGTCTTTCATGGGCTCACAGAAGGCTGTGTGCATGTGACCCAAGCATGTTATTTTCCTGACTTAGCAAGCTAGCCCTGCTCCCTGTGGGTCCTCCAGAATGCTGCTGTAAAGGCTGGAGTTAATGGAAAAATAATCCAGAGAGAAGGGAGGGGAAAAAGCAAAGGTATTTCTGGTCAGTAGCTCCTGTTGCTTTTGGCACCTCAAAAGTGAGATTCCCTGGCTGCCTGTGGCTGGCTTAGATGGGAGAGGAGGCCAAGTGCAGGGACATTCAGGAGCCCTCTCGGGTTCTTCAGCCATTCCTGCTAAGCTTTGTTATTTGTTTACTTTTACATTTCAGTGGTTTCTGATTCATGGACACAGGTGGGGAGAAAGGGAAAGGAAAGGGTCGTGGCTCAGATGTGGCTTCTAGGTCTCTCAGTGCAGTTTTTCCTGGTGACAGAGGAAATGGATGATGCAGTTACAGTATGTGGCCACTGGGCGGCAGGCTCTAGCGTGTTCTGAGACAGGTCACTTCTCTGTCATCTGCATCCTACAGAGGATGGCTTGGGGTCCAAGTTTCAAAACAAAACTTCCAAGAACTATGAAGCCTAGATGTATTTCAGTGTCTGGCATGTGATAGACCATCCATAAATGCTTGTAGAATGCTGGCATTATAAGTAAATTCTAGAATCTAAACTGATGATGTTTCATGCTTTCCCAGGGCAGATCAATAATTAATGATGAAAAATGGAGCAGGAATGTGCTAGATTCTCAACTCACCTCTTGGTAAAAACAAGATGTATTTGTATGATGCGGGTTCTATTTATTGTCCTAGATTGTGTTCAGTTGTCTTTTTTGCCCATTTCTAAAATATTGTCAGTGTTAGCTTGGTGAGTTCCAAATCCAAGGGGCATGTTTGTTTTACTTGTTCTGCAGCACGTAGCACTGACAGGCTGGGTATGATCATTGTGCAGGGCAGCAGGAAGGGATGAGCTGACCTTGCAGACACAGAGGTCCTCCTAGTGTCTTATGCCCAGGCTTCTTATTGCCAGACTCATATCTTGGCACCTCACTACTGCCCCCAATGGAGAAAAACAGCCAATGCCAGGAGACAGAGGATGTAGAGAATAGGGACATTTAACTTGGGAGAGGACAGAGGCAGCCTTTTTATTTTCCTGACACCATCTAAATTCTGTCTTGAATCCTGGACCTGTTTTGATACCAAAATAACTTGTGTCAAAGTTCAGGTATTTGAGGTCAGCTGCATCCAGCCATGCTGCTTGCGCTTTGACTCTTGGTCACTGCATGAATGACACCTCCTCTCCTTGCTGTCTTTGGATTTCCTTTTCCCTGTTGCTCTTTCAGTGTCTTGCTTCCTTCTGCTTTATGCTTGGCCTCTTTCCCTCCCCAGCACTTGCCATTTTGGCCTCAGGACCCGTAGAGGTGTGATCTTAATGATCTCCAAAGCCTTGTGTGGTGGCCATTCCCTGGTGCTATAGGGAGGTGGTGGAACCTTTAGGAGGTGGGGCCTAGAGGAAGGAAGTTAGGTTATTGGAGGCGTGCCTTGAAGGGGATGCTGGGATCCCAGCCCCTTTCTCTCTCTCTCTCTCTCTCTCTCTGTCTCTCTTTCTCTCTCTCCTTCAGCTGCTATGAGGTGAGCTACTCTGATCCACTCCATGCCTCCTGCCATGGTGCTCTGACTCACCACAGCGTGGAAACAATGGAGCCAGCCAACCATGGACTGAAACTTTGAGCCAAAATATATCTTTTCTTCTTTAAGTTGTTTTTCCAAGGTATTTCATCACAGCAACCAAAAGCTGACTAACACAGGAGTCTCAGTCACACTTTTCCTTATTCTCTTTTATCATAAAGGTCGCTTGAGATGGCTAATTTCATGTGTCAACTTGGTTAAGGTGTGGTGCACAGTCTTATGTTCAAACTCCAGTCGCGATGTTGCCATGAAGGTATTTGTTAGATGTAATTAGTACTTAAATCAGTAGACTTTGAGTCGATTGTTTGCATATGTGTTGGGGTGGGAGGGACTTTTCTAATCTGTAGGCCTGGCCTCAAGAAAGACTGCGGAAGGAATTTTTCCAAAATGCCTTTGGATTCAAGACTGCAACATCAGTTCTTCTCTGAGTCTCCAGCCTAAGGTTCTGCCTTGAAGATTTCAGACTTGCCATCTGCCCAAATCACATGAGTCAATTCTTCAGTACTGCCCCACCCCAAGGGACGAGAGATGTCTGTGAGATCAAAGACCACTTGGTTTGGGGAAGGTCTTAAGAACCTTGTAAGAGCAAGAGATCAGTCAGGGAAGAGAACATTGACTCTGCTGGCCAATGCTCCTGTTAGTTGTGTCTCTCGGGAAAGCCCTGTGTAATATACCACTCTCTCCACTTGATGTCCTGATGAAAATGCATGCTCCCTGAAGCCCCTTTGTCTGGAGGTGACTTGGTTTCTGATCTCAGCGCACTAAGGCCTGAAGTGGAGTCTCCTCTCAGTGCTTACCACTCCTTCCAGATGTCTTACTTTTTTTAAATCTCAGCTTCCATTGTAGCCCATCCAGTGAAGAACCCTTCCTTGTCTTTCTTCTAGCAAGTTGCAGGCTGCTTCTCCTCATTAGGTGAGGATTCAGAACTGCCTCACAATCATCTTCTCTATCACCCGCTGTAACCCTCGCAGAACTTTATTTGTAGGCACATGGCTTGTCCAACAGCCCAGCTCCCAAGCCTTGGCCTCCTGCTCCAATGACCGGCATCTCCTCTCCTCTCCAGCCTCATCGGCTCAACCTGGATCTTGGCATCATTGGGTGCTCTTCGCCAGCAAAGCCAATGTTCTCTTCCCTGACTGACCTCTTGGTCTTTCAGAGTTCTTAAGACCTTCCCCAAACCAAGTGGTCTTTGACCTCACACACATCTCTCATCCCTTGATCTCGCCACTTCCTACTTGGTTATCAGCCTCTTTCCATGTCTCCCCCTCTATGCTACACCATATGGTTGAACATCCCAACCACACATCTGTCAGCTGCACCCTTGGTTCTCTTGTGACACTGCCTTCCTCACTGAGGAAGGGCAGAGTTGGCCCTGATTGTGTTCATTCTGCATATTTAGAGTAGTACATTGCAAATATTTATGTGTATGCATATATACTAAAATATGTATATATTCATACAAACACAAATATTTGTATATATATACACAAATATATATTTAATGAAATGCATATATACATATTTATATATGTAAATATATGTGTATATATTTACTTAATTAATGACTTTCATGCATGCCCAATGAATCCCCAACTCCAGCTCTGTCCTTCAAGTCATTGCCTTGCCTTTGATCTCACACCCTGGGAAGCACAGTAATGATAAAAGGAATCATACAACCATGTTGGCTTCTTTTTTTAACTATAATTTTTTCTTTTTTTCTTTTTGGTACTGGGGATGGAACCCAGGGATATTTTGCCACTGAGCTACATCCCCAGACCTTTTTATTTTTTTTATTTTAAGGCAAGGTCTCACTAAATTGCTGGGGCTGGCTTTGAACTTGTGAACCTCCTGCCTCAGCCTCCCAGGTCGCTGGGATTACAGATGTGTACCATGGTGCCCAGCATAAATTACAATTTTGAACTGAAATTTGTGTTCTTCTAACTTAGAACTCAGCTTCTCATCAATTCTTTCACTTGTTTTGGGTCAGGTCATTCTTTCATGACCCTTCCTGTTTGGTTCAAACCTTCCTCCATCACATCCAGTTTCCTTTTAATATTTCAGCCTCTGATTCTTACAGTTCTTATTACCAATTCATGGGGAAAGGAAACTATCAGGAATTATCTTTTCCATATGTTCCTTGGCTGCTTCTATGCTTCTCCACAGCTTCCTTCATCTCCCCTTGCCTCTTCCCTGCTCAGCTCCTAAAGAGAATACATGCCACCTGCTCCCTGGCAACAAGAACTTTTTGAGGATGGACCCCTCTAGGATCTCAGGGAGCCCTATTTCTTGCTTTTCCCAGAAAGACAGGCTGTCAGCTATATTGAATTTGTCTGCCCCTGGGCAGCCAGGGTTAGGAGCCAGGGGAGTGGGGACCCAGGAGGGATCATGTTTCTTGACTTGGAGCCCCTGCATGTAACAGGAGCTCCTGAGGCCATTCCCTCCCCACCCTGTGCCTCCTGATGAGGTTGAGAGAGCTCAAGAAGAGAAGAACTCAAGAGCTTGAGGGATGAGGGGCCTACTTTGGTGAGGCTCCAGGCTTTGGGTTGTTGCCGGGGCTCCTGATCAGTTCAACAGTTGCAGAAGTTTCTGGGACAATGTTGCTGCTCCTCAGCCAAGGGAAGCAATCGCTGCATTTGGCCCTTTATGCTAAATCGAGTTTTGACTCTTCGCTGTGCTTAGTCTTTGCAGGTGGTAGAAGACTGAGCCCAGGGCAGCTCCCAGATGTTTCTCTAAGACTAGGGACTTGTAAGAACCCTCTATATCCATGCTGAGATTCAGGATTCCATTCCATTTGGGGACTTTTTTTTTTTTGATGGAGACAGTGAGAAAGAATCAATTTTACTTATTTTTTTCATCCAGTTTCTCTTCTTCAGACACACAGTTGTTTATATGGTGCTGGGGTTTGGATCTGAGTCCTTGCACATGACAGGCAAGCATTCTAACCACTGAGACACTGCTCCAGCCCAGTGGGATGATTTTTTGATGGACATTTAAAAAGTCACAAAAATGTTAAATAAATGTGAACCTGGGATACTTGTCATTTCTTGCCAGGCCCAGCTGTCACTTCTTTCATCACAAGGGTCACTTGGTGGGCCCAGGCTAATGACGTTTACCTACCTTCTAAACTTATGTGTTCTGAAGGAGAGTTTGCCAATGGCTTTCTTTCTTCACATATTTAATTTTTGTCTGTTTTGTTGTAAACCAGCCTGACTCGGACTCTAGAGTCCTCCACAGTTCCTTGTGGGGTTGTAGAGATTTTCTTTGTGGCTGATTATGAGCTTTCAATGAGATATACATAAAGGCTTCCATAACCAGCCCCTCCAGTCATATTTGCATCATATCCTCAGGAGACTCAGGAGATATTTAGAAAAAACCGAGGCTAAGGGAAGAGTGTCTGACTTCTTGGAAAGGTCCTGTCCTGTCTCTTGTCCCTGAATCATTACAACCTCACACCAGGGATGCATGTCCTGGAGCATGTTTATTCTCTAAACATGAAAAGAGTTGCTCATTGCCCATAAAACGAAACTCCCATCCCAGCGGGGCAGACAGGTCCCTTTCCAGCTTTAGCGCCCCCCCCCCCACCGCCGCCTAATGGGAAGGTCCCTGTGCCCTCCTGCGCAGGCATGCCTCCCTAGGCCTCTGACTTCTGGCTTTCTCTGTCTTGCTGCACATTGCGGGAGACCAATTCCCAGAGCTCCTCTTCTGGAAAGGTAAACCTCAGTTCGTGTCATTGCCCCGTGGCATTAGAGTCCTTGTGTGCAGAGCTCTCTCCTGCAGCCAGCTCCGAGCAGCTCATGGGAAATGACCTGCCCATCTGTGTCTCTGTCAGGTTCCAGCCTGGCGCCTGACGCCCAGCGGGAGTCCAGGAAGAGCACAATAAATGACATGGTAGTCCAGGGTACACAAGAGGGGACAGAGTAGATAGGGTGGCTTTTAGACTCTGCCCTTCCCGGTGTGCTCAGTTCGCTGGGTTGCAACACCAGCGTCTGGCCAGAAGGGGTCTCTGCAGCGCAGATCACAAGTTTACTTCTCAAATCTACAGCCACAGGAAGGCGCAGAAAGGGGCACCTCGTAGTAGATAAGTCAGGCTACCCTGAGTCAGTGCTCATTAACTGACCAACTGAGAGGCACGCAGCCCCTCTCTTCCCGAGGAAAAATTACCTCTAAATTTGCTCTCCCTATGGAAGGTGTGTTTCAAGACCCCGTCCTTAAAGATGACAGCTTGT
Source organism: Aplodontia rufa (assembly GCA_004027875.1). NCBI lineage: Eukaryota > Metazoa > Chordata > Mammalia > Rodentia > Aplodontiidae > Aplodontia > Aplodontia rufa. Next base: position 11,401 of record PVKS010036965.1, read on the forward strand.
TGGTTCTTCTCTCCTACCCTAAACTCATCGACCCTTTTCTTTAAAATATGCAGAGAGGAACAATGGGTGTGTGTAATAGATACAATTGAGAAGTGCTACTTGAATGGAATGTTTCTCTTCTAGCCACAGGTTAATATCAACAATAACACTCCACTCGGAATTCAGAAGAAGAAAAAAGAATTCTAAGAATTGATAGAGTCCATTGAATTTTTTCACATAAGTAATTTTTATGTGGCAATACCACCTGTCCAAATACCATGTACTGTTCCTTTACCCGTTAATGTGGCACCTCACATTCATAGTACTTTTCACCCACCCCACATATGACACCTGTCAGGATGGGTATTTGACAAAGAGAGAGAGAGAGAGAGAGAGAGAGAGAGAGAGAGAGAGAGATGTATAGAAACAAATCCTTGTATGGAAATGTGAAATGGTACAACCATTATGGGAAACAGTTTCCAAAACATTGAAACTAATTCTACTTGTGGGTCTTTATCTAAAAGAATTTAAATCAGGAACTTGAGAAAACATTAGCATTCTCATGTTCATTGCAACACTTTCAACTGTATTTAGTTTTTCATGTGGTCTTCGTTACTCCAAGACTGTTGTGTACATGGTGCTGGGGTTTGAACTCATGTACTCGCGCATACAAGGCAAAGCTGCTGTAACCACTGAGCCACCTCTTCAGCCCCCCTAAACATCTTTTGACAGGTGAATGGATAGAGAAAATGAGGTATATGCATATAATGGAGTATTATTCATCCTTTAAAAAAGAAGAATATCCTGCCAAATGGGACAGCATGGATGAACCCAGAGGACATTATTCTAAGTGAAAGAAGCCCATCACACAAGAGTTCACCGATTTTGTTAACAAAGTAAGCTCCTATTAGTCATCTCCTGTAACTGATTCCCTGCATCCATGGTAACTTTTATGAATGTGGTCTACCAAGAATGAGAACCTAAATATTAACTCCTATTTATTGAGCATTTATTCTGTTCCAGGCCCAGGCTAGGCAATTGACACTTTTCATTTTAGTCCTTCAGTGGCCCAGCCTGGTATGGGAAGCAGTGTGCTATGTGGTTGGGTCCAGGCTCTGGGCCACACCACCTAGGTTCAAACCTGGTTTTGCCAATTACCAGCTATGGAGCTTCCTAACTCACTTTTGGCCTCTGTTTTCTCATTTGTAAAAAGTGGATAATAACAGCATGTAAATCAGAAGGGTTTGTGAGGATTAAATGGCGGAACACATGCTAAGAATAAGAACAGAGGCTGCAAGATACTAAGCAATCAGTGTCACAGTCCATCCTTTCTATCTGCTGGTTCTGCCTGCTCAGATTCAACCAGCCTTGGCTCACTTATGATGTAGTTAGTTCTAGATTGGTCACATCTGCACTGAAATGTACAGGCTTTTCATCTTGTTATCATTCCTTGAACAGTGTAATAAAAACTATTTGCATAGTATTTGCATCATACTAGGTATTATAGATCATCTAAAGATTTAAAGAATATGAGAGTATATGTATAGGTTATATGTCAGTGTCATATTTTATACAAGGGACTTGAGCATCTGTAGATTTTGGTACCTGCCGGAGGTCCTGGAACCAATCCTATGAAGATACCAAAAGATGATTGTATTTTTGTTCTATGATATACAGAAAGGAAAATTGAGTCAGTGAGGTTAAGTAACACATCTGTGCTGGAATTGAATCCAATGTCTGTTTTATATCAAAGCCCAGTCTCTTCTCAGCTACATGGGCACATGAATAAACAGTGTGGTCATCTTGAAGCTGGTTTGGTAACACAGTTCCTTGGTTTTACTGCACGCCGACCTTGCCTCATCGAGGTTGGGATACTGACTTGTATTGGCTGATCAGACATGGAGGGCTTGAGGCACCTCGGGACATCCACTTGTTCTGCACCCTTTCCTGTTGGCCTTCAGAGGGCGCCATTGAGCTGTATTCACCAAGTTCCAGCCAAAAGGACCCCATAGTACAATTTTAAATTACCCATGATGAAAAGAAAAACTCAAAGGCTGAAATCCAAACTGCTAAGACTTTTATCTTTATTACAAAACAGTTCTTACAAACAAAATCACTCCACTGCAAGAATGAGAGGACTTTTCAGAAGTCAAGGTCATTGCATCTAGTGTTCTTTCTTTTCTTTGCTCAGTGTACTTTAAAAAGAAAACTACCTTGAAACAAAACAAAATAGCAACAAAGACACATACAACTCTGGAGAGGGTATCAGTGTCAGAATCTGCAGAGCCCGTCTCTCCACAACAGGACAAAACAAATGTCTAACTCTGGTTAATGCTAACAGGAATCTAATATTGTCAGAGAGTGTGAAAGGCTTGGAAAATAATTAGGACTAATTTTTCCTTTTCTTATTTGCCAAATCTGAGGTTCCAAACTGGGTGACTTCTAATCTCACCAAATGCCAGGGGTGCCCATCTGGGGTATGGTCCTGTCCGCTTCCCACCCCTGGTCTAACCCTATGCTGGCCCCCACCGTTAGCCTCACTGGGTCCTGGTTTAGACTTGAAGCCACTGCAGCAACTGGAGAATTGTCAAAGCTCACAGTTACCTTTTTTGTGCATGAACAGTGCACAATAGCAGGATCATGGTTTATCTCTCTCACTTCTCTCAGGTATAAACCAAGTATGAGAGAGAGCCACCCCTGCTGGAAAGGGAATGCTTCCATGGGCTGGGGGTGTAGCTCAGTGTCAGAGTGCTTGCCTAACATGTACAAGGCCTTGGGCTCCATCCCCAGTGCCACAAAAATAAAATAAATAAATAAATAAATAAAACAAATAAAAAAGAGAAGGGCTGGGGATGTAGCTCAGTAGTAGGATGCTTGCCTAGTGTGTACAAAGCCCTGGTTCAATTCCCCAGCCCTGAATTTTTTTTTTTTTTAATTAGGAGATAGATATAGAATGTTCCCAATTCTGTGGCTTTTGGAAGTCATGTGGCTAACATTTTCAGACCATTTCTAAATGAAAGTACCTTCAAACATATTAGCTCTTCCCCACAATCTCTTGTGAGCATTACTGTGTCAAGGGCAAGGTGACTTACATGCTGCCCATGTACTGAAGTGGCTATGTTGAGATTCTAGATCTTTCAATAGTCAGTTTCAACTTTTGCTGAGCAGCATGCAGGGTCAAGGATCAGATTCACTCAGCTTCTCACCTTTTGCAGGGCTTCTCAGGGCTGTGCAGATAAGAGTCTCTGATCGGCTCTCTCACCCCCACCATACCACCTCCTCCCACTCTCTCAAGTTCAGCCTTATCAAAAAGGTCCCCATGCCTGGCAAACAGATCAGGGCCAATCTGGCAGAATGTGAGGTACAGAAGGCCTCCCACATCTCCTCCAGGGTCCTCCATTATGATCTTAGCCATCCTGGCTTCTCACGTTCAACTGTTCATCTCCCACAGTCCTGACCTAAATTCTGCTCTGTAAAATGCAGATATTTCCAGGAGGGATAGTTAGTTTAACCTCTACTGTCTTTGTGTGATGTATTTATAACTCTTTGCTCAGCTGGGTGGGGGGAGAGCAAGATGCAAAAGGAGAAAACAAAATAGAAAAGGAAGGGGTAAGGGGCTGTCTTCCAGTTAACTTGGGGCAGACCTGTCCTGAGCAAGTAGATTCTAAGACCACCCACCAGGAAATGAAAGGTGTTCCTATGTAGCATCTCCTGATTCTGGCTTCAAAAAATAACCCTGGCACCCCTCCCAGGTCTACCTGTTTAATTTGAAGTTATTACACTCCCTGCACCCCCACTTTGATGGCATAAATGTGGTCTAACAGCACGGGTTGTTTTCTGCCATGCTGTCTGGGGGATCTTTAGCACTCTTCAGTAGCAAAGGAAGAATCAGATTCTACTGCAGAAAACACCTGATTCTGAGGAGTCACTTGGGAAAAGAGCCTTTAAAGTATTAAAAAAAAAAAAACCTAACCATTTAACTTATTAAAAAAAAAAAGCCGAGTCCATCAGCTTTTTTGAAATAAACAGAGTTAATAGTTTGCAGGCTTGGGGTTTTTCTTCTTTCCTTTGTTTCTGAGATGTTTTTGAATCTTGCTTTCAACAAGAAATTTCACACCTCCCTCTGAATTGTCCTAACCGTGAACACTGAGCTAACCCTTATTTGAGGCTGAGGGACTTCAGGGTCTCTCAACAAATGTAATTGCAAGGACTTAAGTCCTGCAGAATCTTAAAGCTGCAAATTCCTTGCCGCTCTATCAGTTACCCTACTTCAGAGAGACCACTTCTTAAAGGCCCTGGAGGTGTGATCATGTGGGACACATCTGAACAACGTCTAGGGTCACTAGACAACCCCAAACACATACAGCCTGGCCCGAGGGGCCTGGTGTATTTCTTCCCCTCCCCAGGCAGGAGGCAGCTGGCTTCTAACTTACTTCAAACAAGTCACACTCAGTGACTTGGAGCGCAGATGGGGCATTGCAATGTCAGGCAGCACTCTTTCCTCAGCACTGTCCCTGCGTGTTCCCTCAATGTCTCAGCCAGGGTGGTCTTGATAAGAGTTCTGTAGCCAACGGAGAATTCTTTGCTTGGACATGCATGCTGCTCACTGAGGGAGTACAGGAGCCAGGAGATGTGAGGGAGGTGTACAGGCCTGGAGTGTCCTGGGACAGCCTCCCCACCATTCAACTCTCTCTCTCTCTCTCTCTCTCTTATACTTTTCCTTCCTACTGTTCCCATGGGTGATTTTCCTTATTTGTCTTTTTCCGCTATAGGTGATAAAAATCAACTCCACCTTTCACAACATTTCCAATAAGGCTGAGGAAGTCCTGGCATGCTCCTTCTCGTGGCCATCCTTTGCAGACACCAGGAAAGATTGTTTCCCAAATTAGCAAGAGGAGCTGGATTTCCTCTGAACCCTGGGATGAGCTGGCCGATGGGACCTGGCTGGGTTCCCAGCCTCCCTCCAGTCCCAAGGCGTGCAGGAGGTTGGAGATGTGAGTGGCTAGCTTCTACAGTGGTACCGATATCCCCAGCCAGGGTGGGTTGTGGGGCATAGTGGCATTGCGGTGGGGGAGGGGCCTGGCATTTGGTCCATCAGAGCCTTGGCCACCAAAAATATCTGCTTAACAATTGATGGCATCTAATTGCTCTTTCCTTTTCATTTTCTTTAGTAACTGGGTTCAGCCCAGGAAATTCTGGCTTCCAATCCTTGAGTGTTTTGACTCAGGCATCGTAAACTGTCTGATTTCTTGGACAAACACAATCTTGAGGAATTTTTCTCTTTACACAATGGTTAGGCTCTGTGAATGTCATGGTTCCCTATTCAGGCCTTGGTCACTTATTTTCCCTTCCTACAGACGTCAAACTACTTAAAATAAATATTCCCTTTGGTTTGGGGGCCCTTTCCTTTGGATTACTCACCTTTATCTTTGGAATTAGAAGGCATCTGTCAGCAGAGATAGGGTTTATGCCTGCTCCTGCAGAGTGGGAGAAATAGACCAGGCCATGAAACCCAAATTGCATCTTAGATTTTAGTGACCTTGGACTTCATCTTCGTCTTTGAGGACTTTCTTTGCCACATGGTGCTGTTGGCCTGAACGACTTTCATGTTGGCTACTGATTATCTTCCTGCTCCAACATCCCCTGCCTCAGTGTTTTCAGGCAGCCACCTGAGTCCTCTTCCAGAAGCAAACCTGGTCACGTCTCACCTCCCGCTGCTGGAAACCTGAGGACTTGAAGTCCCACTGCTCAGCCAGGCAAATCGAACCCTCTCCTTTCCCACCTTGCTTGTCTCATGTCCAATCACTGCACCTGTGCCTCCTGTGCTGTGGCCCACCCTAACAGGAGGGTGTGGCCTTGGTGCATGTGAGTCCTTCTGCCTGGGATGCCTTTCCCTTTCCTTATTGAATTTGGACTCATGCATCAAGATCCACTTTGGATTTTACTGTGTGAGGCCCTCTTATACAGAGAGCCACTCTTCCTTCTGGGGCGTCTCTCATAGAAGCACTTACTGCACTATACAGTGGCTAACACCTCTTCCATCCATCCAGACAGCATCTAGCTTACTCATCATTATTTTAATCCAAATAGACTGCTAACTACACTCAATTCTTTTCCTTCTTTGCCTCTTTCTTTGTTCTTTGTCCTTTTTTTTTTTTTTTTTGGTATCTAATAATATGATCTGTGAAACCTCTGCTGAGCATGGTATGATGCCTGGAAAAAGAAGTTTCACAAGTTAATTTTTTGTATTATCAAAAATCTACAATGTTTAGACACAGACTAGGTATTTTATGGTTGTTATCTAATTTAAAAATCTCATTTAAAATCTTGTGAGTTAAATTTTATTTCTCATTTTCCATAAAAATCACTAAGCCTTTTGAGCTTCAATAAATGTTGCAAGATCATTTTGTTAGCAATGGCAAAATTCATGCACAAATCAAAGAGACCCCAGATCCTGGCATTGTTGGATTACCCCATAGCAATTGCGTGGGGACCCTGTGCATTAGAGCAGGTTCAAGAGGACTTGGCCCAAGAGGCTTGCTGCAAGAGCTGGCCTTTCTGTGTCTTCATGCTCCCCTTAGAGATGGAAATTACACATCAACATGTGGTCCTCAGGATGATCACTAAGGGCTACCAGTTCATAATGACCTGCCTGCAATTTTTAGGCATGTCAAAGAAGTAAGATAATTGGGACCTTTATATCCTTCCCTACTCTGATTCCTTGCCCCACCCTCAAATTTATTGTGTTTTACTTCTCAAAGAAACATCCCTGGGGATAAGAGCTGCAGTGAACCTGAGTTGCTAGGGAAAACCTGTTTTTTTTTTTTTAAATTGGTGCATTATAGTTGTACATAATGAAGAGATTTGTTGTTATACATTCTTCCATACACACATTATGTCTATATATTTTGGCCTAATTCCCTCCCCAGCATTACCCCCCCATTTCTTTCCTCTACTGAGCTTCCTTCAAATATATATATAAATATATATATATATATATATATATATATATATATATATATATATTTACTTTTCCAGTTTTAAATGTTTGTGTGGGAACTATTTAATCTCAGAAGTACAAAGTATATTATACAGTATTTATATCCCCCTTTACCTTCCCATTTTCCCTCCCTTCTTTCCTTACCTCTCCCCTTTTCTTTCCTGTACTCAACTAGGCTTCCTTAAGTTTGTTTTAATTTGTGTTTGATGGATCTATTATATAATCTTGTCCTTCCCTCACCCTTTCCACATCAACGTTTTTTTTTAAATGGGATATCAAATTTTTATTTATTTTTATTCGTTAAATATGGTCTTACAATTAGGAGGGAATCATTATCAAACAATCAAGAACAAAAGTATAATGACAGAGCAAGCCAAGGCTGGTGCCATTCCATGGTTTCCACCCTTGGGTTCTCCATGGTTCCATGTTTCCCCCTATTAAACCCCCTTATTAATTGGATTTCTCATGGAAGTTGAAGGTTCCCATCTGAATTGATTCCCCCATTCTCCCTCCCTCTGGTCTCCTTGATATCCTTCCTATTCACCCCCCCTCCCTGCCCCCTCCCTACATCCCACAGCATCCTAGGCAAGGTTCCCC
>PVKS010036966.1:0-18970 GCA_004027875.1 Aplodontia rufa
GGACACCGCATGGACACCACATCAACACAACATGGACACCACATGGACACCTCAGAACATCACATGGAAAACACATGGACACCTCATGGGCACCAAGTGGACACCGCATGGACACCACATGAACACAACATGGACACCACATGGACACCACATGGACACCTCATGGACACCACATGGACACCACATGGACACCTTGGAACATGAGATGGACACCATATGGGCACCTTGGGACATGAGCTGGACACCATATGGGTACCTCATGGATACCACATGAACACCAGGTGGACACCATGTGGAAACCTCATTGACACCAACTAGGCATCATGTGGACACTAATTGGACAGCAAATGAACACTAGGAGGACACCATGTAGACACCAAATGAACACCACACGGACACCTCATGGACACCACATGGAACCTCATGGACACAACATAGACGGCAAGTGGACAGCACCTGGACAGCACTTTGACAATTCAGGGACACCACATGGACACCTCATGGACACCAGGTAGATACGGCATGGACAGTATGTGTTATGGACATCACATGGACACCAAGTGAATAGCACATGGACACCTCACAGACACCAAGTGGACACCACGTGGAATCACATGGATGCCATGTGGACAGCAAGTGGACATCACATGGACACCTTGTGGACACAGAGTGGATGGAACATGGATATCTCATGGACACACCATACATACCAAGTGGACACCACATGGACAGCATATGGACACCGCATGAACACAGAGTGGACACCAAGTGGACATCACATAGAAACCACGTGAACACATTGTGGACACCACATGGACACTGCTTGACACCAAGAGAGCATGGCATGGACACCACATGGACATCTCATGGACACCAGGTAGATACTGCATGGACACCAGGTGAGCACTGCATGGACACTACATGGACACTGCTGGATACCAGGAGAGCGCGGATGGACACCACATGTACACTGGACACCACACAGACTCCAGGTGTACAACACAGGCACACCAGGTGGACGATACATGGATGCCAGGCAGCCCCTGCATGGACATCACATGGGCGCTGCATAGGCACCACATGGACACTGCATTGCATGCAAGTGCCTTCCAGTGGGCATCGAGCTGTTGCGTGCAAGTGCGTGAAGGACAGGCGAGGGCAATGGTGGATGCGAATCAGAAGCCAGCAAGCACTTGTTATTAAGAAGCTCTGGTCTCATGTAACATAAATGAGAACTCTGCAGGAAGCTGCCCTTTTCAGCGGAACACGTTCCGGTCATCTTCCTTGCCTTCTTGGTCCTCTGTGCCGCACACCGATGTTGGTCCTTGTCCCTCCTGTGTCCCTGGTCCTGGGTGCGTGCATGCCCTGAATGTGGTTTGCTGGTCTGTCAGGTGGAGCAGCCCAGAGGCCCGGCTCCCAGGTTGCTCTTAGTGTGTTTGAACTCCACCCAGGCCCCAGCAAGACCCGCTCCAGTCTGCTCCCACCCGGTCTTCCAGGACTACCGCAGAAGTCCTTGTGCCTGTGCGGCCCTGGCTCTGTGGATGTGACCTTGCTGGATGTTTCCCACAGCTGGCAGCTGAGCTGTAAGGGTTCACTAATTCACTAACCACTTCAGTGGGTATTCTGTGTGACTTGGTGTACTTAGGTCTCAGGGGTCACTTTATAACTATCCAGAGAAATAAGAAAAAGCCGTGGACCCGAAGGCAGTGGTCCTCTGGATGCACTGTTTAGCTGGGGCAGAGACACAGTGGTTTGCTGTTGCTCTCACCTGTGGCCTCGCGACTGCGCAGATCGCTCCCCAGTGTGCCCTTCAGCGTGCAGCAGGAGCCCATCCGCTCACGAGGACCTGGAACGGAGGAGCGCAAACACGCTGCCCGCTGCAGTCTGCAGAATGCTCCCCGTGAGCGCAGCCCTGGGGTAGTGTGTGTGAAGAGCGGCGTCTGCCCCATCGCGACACAGAGTTCTCCTCTGCACGAGGCTAAGCCCACGGGCAAACATAATTTCCTTCTTAGGACTTTAACACGCAGAGTTTCTGAACCACTTCCATCAGCAAACACATATGGGCTGCACTGCGTATCTTAGGGTTATTTTGAAGGAATAATTTGAACTGCATGAGACCTTGCTCAAACCCTACCTTGTCTTCAATCCATTTAGAAGGAATTCTTTACTTCCTGAGATTTAACCAACAGTACTTTGCTTGTTCATGGGACGTTGAGTAATCCAAAGCAATTATCATCCTTGTCAATTCTGAGTCAGAACCAGACACTGTGATTGAACTGCACTTCAGTTAGAGCTAGAAACATCATATGCACCCGGGGACAGCTTCTGCAGGTCGGGACAACCTGTGGGGTTTGGTGGAGTTGACGAAGTGCTGGAGCCTTGGAGGAGGTTTGGTTGTCAGCAGCAGCAGGTGAGCTGGTGGCAGTTGCACCTCCTGGAGCAGAGACCCCATAGGGAGGTAGCACCGCAGCAAGTTGCACCCCAGAGAGCGACTGAAAAGGACCCTTCAGACCTGAGGCTGCTACCTTCTGAGCGGAAAAGGCCCTACCCAGGCAGTCATCCAGCAAGTGGAAAAAGGAGTTAGCAGAGCGGGCATGCATGGCTTGGTGCTTCCTGGGGTGCAGCACTAGGCACTGGGAGGGATGTTTCCATGGTGATCAATGTGTGTCTTTGCAAGAGGCAGCACCAGGCTCCACCTGGCAAAGGGCTGGAGGCGAGGCCTTCACACTCCAGCCTGCCCCGCAGAGCGGAGGAAGGGACTCTAACAGCTATAAGGACACGAGAAGCCACCAAAGCCTCTGTTAACCTGATTATAAAAGTCTGAGGAGAGCCAGAGTGTCACGTCACATCTGGTGACGGGTAACCATTACTCCTGTGACAGGTAGAGAGCATGGGTGAAGAAGCCCAGAAGAAGAGAAAAATAGCTAATGTTCCAAAGTTGTGCCTGAAACAACCTGCGCCTGCTCCCAGATGTGGCATAAGAAAAGGTCCCCAAGGTGTAGGACAGCTTCCCCACACAGCCTCCATACGTCTTGTGCAGAGCTCAGGCAGTACACACAGCCCGCAGGTGCACAGCTGTTCTGGGGATGTCCTGAGTGTCACCAAGACTTCACGGTATGACAGGGCAGTGGCAGGTGGTGCTGCACAGAGATTTGATTCATGAGGGCAGGATGTTCTGTAAGGAAACCTGCATTTGTATGGGGCTGGAGTCCACGTGTAGGAGCAGCAGCACTCGCTCCGGGACAGGTGAGTGTGGGGGGGGGGGGCGCATATCGCACTCAGAGTCACGCTGCGGCGTCTGTAGGAAATAGGAAAGGGAAACCCTGCTTGGACTTACTTGAGGGCTTGTTCCCTAGGCTTGGGGCTCCGTGCTCCTGCGCCTGCCCTAGTGTGGAACACAGTGGTGCTTTGATCAGTATTTTGTGGTTTCTGGACCATTTTAAGAAAGCCCAGATGATCCCAGCTACGTCACTTCGAGGTCATAGGAGTGAAGTCCTCAGAGACTGCACCTGGGAGAACGCAAAGCAGCAGACAGCTCTCCCCCACAGCCAGGCCCAGGCATGCTGGTGAGGAGGGAGGCGCTCGCTGGCTCAGAGGGAATGGGTGGCAGTGTGTGCGTAGGGGGACAGCTTCGATGGCCATGCCCACCCATCCTGTGGCTTGCAGGCTGCGCTCTGAGCAGGGCAGGGCAGGTGTTCCTGTGAGTGTTGCCCTTCTGGTCACCCACGTCACACTGAGCCTCTGCACGGCCTCCTGCCTGCCGTGGGAGTCTCCGTGTCAGGGGGTCACGAGCGAGCAAGTGTGCAAATGCTTTGTAGGAGCTGCTAGAACAGAATCCTCCGGGGTCACCCACAATCCTTCGCTTTTGGTAAGCTGGGCAGAAGCTGGCCAGTGTGGCCAACTGGTTGTGGGGAAGCTGCCCCAAGGGTCTTTGGACTCAGGGAAGGAGGCTTTCAGTTGGAGGTAGGCCGCTGGCCCAGGGCTGCCGCTCACTGTGATCTTCACCATGGCTAGACAGCTCAGATGGTTCCTGCCCCTCCTCCCTCCCACCCTCTGTTCTGTCCTTCCTCCCCCTCCATTCTCCTCCATTTTCCATCACTAATTTAATTTATCACAGATTGAACATGAGCGTGTTGTGCTAAAAAAAAATATGACAATAAAGGAATCTAAAAGATGAACATAAACGAAGCAGGCCACCGCTGATTAGATAGAAGCCCGTTACTAATCTGTAGAGGTGGATTCTTTTTCCAGTTTTCCGTGCGTGGGCCTCCGTAACTGCACTCCTGAAAGGGACCAGCGCCCCGTGCTCTGCTTCACAACTTGCTTTTCCATCCATGGCCACCGGGATATATGTTCACCTCGTCCATGCCTGTCGATTGGCACGGTGATCGACACGTGATGGGCACGGAATGCAAGTTCCCTGGAGGGTGCGTGCTTGCAGGGATGGGTCACCTGCTGGCTGCACACATGACGGTGATGCAGTTAGCACACTCGCATCCAATTCTGCCTTCACAAGCTCACGTATGTTGATGCCCTGTATGCCCAGAATTGGAAACAAGGGTACAAAACAGAAATTCTCCAGGGCGTTGTGTGACTGTCCGGGTGGCTCTGGCAGCCCTGGCGTGAGTGCGCCCGTGTGCTGTGTGGTGGAGATGAAGTTGAGTGCTCGCTGCTCTTCCTGGCTCTCAGTGCTAAGGGGAGCCTGGCTCTGGCAGCTGGCTGAGGCTGTGTGGGTGGAATGAACCGCTGCCAGTCTGGCCTGAGGCTGTACAGAACCTCCTGATCCTCGGGGTCCACCAACTGCTAAGCCAGAGTCAAGGACTCTGCTGTGGGGACAGAGACATCCCTAAGAGCAGGGAGCCTGGGTCCTACACTGCGTGTAGAATCACCTCTCTAGCCATTGCCACGGAGTTTATCAGACAGACAGAAGTCACACAGTTGGGCACAAACACAGGCTGCTTCCAGGGATCCTAATGAGCACAGAGATACTCTGATGGTTCTCAAATGTCTCCATTGTCAACCACGGGTCCTGCCCACAGGGGGAACATGGTCGCCTTGCACCGATGCCAGTGTTTACACTAGCAGTTTTTAGACGTGCTGCAGGTAGCACGGGGCACCATTTCAGGGCCTGAAACTCTCCGCTCTTCTGGGTTAGCTGTGCACACTTCCAGGGTGGGGCTGCCTGGGGCTGGTGAGCTGCCAAGCAGAGGACACAGGCTCCAGTCACACAGGTACCAGGAAAATGGCTCGAGTAGAAGCAGAGGTCACTCCTGTTGGCTCTGCAGGCTTGTGGGGACTTCCTGAAGGGCCTGGCTGGCCACGGCTGTCAGCAGCTTTGGGGACGAAGAGGTCAGCTGGACGAGCTGAGCCTGTCCTGCTCCAGAACCCTGTGCTGTCATCAAGTCCGGCCTCCTTGGCCACATAAAGGAGGGGTTTCTAGCAGCTTCCATAGTGTGTGCTCCCTCCCCCCGGTGACCTGATTTGCTCTCCTATTGCAGATTCTTCTTCCTAGTCATGAACATGCATATATTCCCTTTCTGTCTGTACATGCTAGTGAACATGCACTCTGTTTCTAAATGTCTGGGTGCACACACACAAATGTATGCTTATATTTATGATGTTATAGATGCATTTATATGCTTTGGGCTGGTTCCACCCAAAGCCATCCTCTGGGTCTCTCCCCACATGGCACATGGCTGCCCCTTGGGGCTCTTGTCCTGTGCTCTGCACCCTCTGCTTGGGCTCAGCATGGCCCAGGGTGGCCCACTCTTCCTTGCATGGACGGCCCATGTGCTGTTGGTGAAGATAAATCTGTGTTGGCCTAACTCGTGGGTCTGGCTGGTTCATGTGATTTCAGAACACACCTGCGAATCCCAACACTGCTGTGGCAGAGTCCAGGCACCTGCCCTTGTGCTTGGGCAGTGGCTCCAGGAACCTATCACAGTGAGTTAGAGAAAGGACAGGGGCCTTTAGTGGGTTTCTCTTGGGAAACTCCCCGGGAGCCTGGGGCCATCTAAACATCTGAGCTTCCTTAAGCCCAGCCTATAGAAAATCCAAGCAGGAGAGAGAGAGAGAGGGTCCCGTCACTGTGGCCCTGCTGCTGTGGCCAGCACGTGTGGTTGAGGAAGGCTTGACCATGGCTGGACACTCAGCTGTGCCCTGCCTCTGCAGGCAGCCTCTGGTGGCCCAGCTAGTCCAGGGCCCCGGAAAGAACAGGAGGCGGTAGTGCCGCTCTTCGCTCCGCTGGAGGTGAGGTCTTGCTCGGTTTGCACCCTTCAAACCTGACCAGGCAGGCTTCCCATGAGCACACAGGAGGCTGAGACTCTGCCCTGGTTCTGGTCCTTTGCCTGTTTGCTGTCCTTCCCACTCCGCAGAACTCGGCGGACAGCTGCACGGTTTCCTGTTTCTTGCTGGTACAGGTTGGCTCAGTGGCCTGTGAAGATTCACTTGCAGTGTGTCACACTACCTGGTGAGCTTAGGGGCCACACAGATGCAGGGGGTTGGGTAGGACCAGACTCCGCCAGAAGGCACATCTGCATGTAACCGCCACCCCCCCTCCCCCAGGCACTTACCAGAACTCCTTGGGAATAGGGTCCTTGCACTGTGATCAGTGGAGAGGAGGTCATACTGCAGCAGGGTGGCTACTCCTGTGGCTGGTGCCTCATGGAAAGCACCAGGTGACAAAGGAGGCAGGGCTGAAGGGATGCAGCCCACACCAAGGGACGCCTGGGCTTTGGGGGCCAGGAGAGATGGGAAGGACCCCTCCCTGGAGCCCGCAGGGAGCACGCCCTCCACTGATACCCAGGCATCAAGCTTCTCTGAGAATAGGGCTCTGTCATTTCAAGGCACCCAGGGCACAGTCACTGTTGTGGCGGAAACAAGGACAGGGGAGAACACGCGGCACAGAGGGCCACCCTGGCGGAGGCCAGGGACAACACAGGAGGTACAGCCTGGCTCTGAGTGTCAGTCTCACGACAGCTGGGAAGCAGGGACTACAGCCACCGGAAGGCAGCAGCAGTTTCCTGTGAGTCCACAGAGGCTGATGGCTGATGCCCTGTTCACAAGGCCCCAGGCATTGAGCACGCCAGCCCTGTCCTCTTCTCCTGGTCCTGCTATCTTCTGTGATCTGGTGGATGACTGTCACAGAGCCCTTCCCTGGGCAGGAGATGGCTGTGAGCCCTTCCTCCCCTAAACTAAGCAGCACTGGCCAGCTGTGAGGAGGTTTCCAGGGCCTCCCAACAGCCCATGAAAGTAGAAAGGAAAATGTCCCTGAGAGCTCCCCAGCCCCAGAATTCATGGCTTCTTGATAGAGTGCACACCCAGGAGGAGACACCAAGCTGCTTAAGTTCCATCGATTTTCTTTCCCTGTGAACATGCTGCACCCTACCTGGTGACTACAGGAGACAGGAGGGGAGAGAGGGAGGGACAGAGGGAAGGAGGGAGAGACAGGAAGAGAGGGAGGGAAGGGGAGGAAAGGAGAGAGAGTGGGAGGGAGAGAGACACCAGAAGGGAGTGGGGAGAGAGAAGAAGGGAGAGTGGGAGGGAGGAGGGAGAGTGGAGGGAGGGAGGTGGGCTTTGGGCAGCATGGGCTCTGCTCTCCTCTAGCCTGTCCACCAACACCATCTTCCACATACGGGCAACCTGGTCCTCAAGCACTGGCCAGAAGCACAGGGTCAGCGGGGGCATCCTTTTCTATGCCTATGTCCTCAGGAGCTGGATTGCTGTGTCCTCAAATGACTCACTGATCAGTCAGAGCCATCGTCATTGTCCTCCTTTCCATGGTCAGCAGGCCTCTGGGTCCTCTTGGTCCTCCTCCCCCATGCTCCAGTCCTTACTCCAACTGTCCAAGAGTGGTCTGGTCACTGCCCCCTCTCAAGTCCCACCTTCTCTTAGCACAAAGTGTCTCTAATGGAAAGAGCTTACCATTTGTTCACTTAGAAATCTCTAGAACTTCCCACTGCCTTTAGAATAAAATCCCCTGCCACCTCCTGCTGCATCTCAAGTTACGCCCTTACCTGGGGGTCCCCAGGCTCCAGGCTGGCTGCTGCCGAGGCTGGGCACTGGCCTGCTCTGGCTTAGGACCCGCATGGGGCCTCCTCTTCCCCTCTGTCTTCTCTTCTCAGAAGGGAAGACCTGGACCTAGAATCCCCACCCACCTACTCTGAATTCCTCCCAGGGCCTCACAGCCTCGGGAGACAGGGTTCCTGGGCTCCTGGTGCTGTGATTCACTGAGGGCTAGATCACGGGCCTCACTGCACCATTGCCAAGGTCTGGCTCCCGTGGGAAGTTGCCTTCCACTCCAAAGTTTGCCTCTGTGTCTCGTGGGGCATTAATCACAAAGTGCAATGTGATTCCACAGCTATGTGGTCAACTTGCTTTCTTGGGCAACTTCAGATATTTTAAAGAATTCATTCTCACTGGGAACATTTGATAATTTAAATAAAGTGAGCGAGTGTGTGACGGCAGCCTGCAATGAAGGACGTTTTCTGTCACTGGCAGAATTCTTAGAAGAAAATCCATCCGAGGTCTTCTGTGTTTTGATTCCATACCTATTTCCTCCAGCTAACAGCTTCTCATGTGCCACTCATGTGCCACTGCCCATGCCTGCAGGGTCTCCCTGGACACAGCAGCCAGGTTTCACCTCCCAGGAAAGGCTTTCTGACCTTCTCCTAAAGGGAGAAGCTCCCCGCTTGTGAGAACAGCACCTGCCTTTGACGTTTCACCTGGAGGAGGGTTGGGAAAAGGACTGGAGCAGGACATTCTGTTTTAGAAGCAAATCGCAGCCCTGTTTCCATGGGAACCGATGAATGAATCCTTGAGTTCTGCAGCATGGCCACAGGAGAAGTCAGCTGTCCATCTCCCAAGATCAGCTGAAGGTCATCCCACAGACCCCAGGTAAATGGCCCCAGCAGCATCCATGCTGATTGACAGCCTTCATGGTGTACTGGGCTAGCCAGATGAGGGAGACCATTGCTTGAGGGGGCTCCCAAGGTAAGACACCATTAATAGCCATGGTCAGAATGCAGTGACCTGAAGTCCATACATTCAGACGACTAATAATTGCATATTTATTGAATTTGGTGTGGACAGAATCAATGAAAATACAGTAGAACAGGCTCTTCCCTTGACATTTTAGATTTGAAGATGACAACATTCTAATGTATTTTATGTTGGAGTTTAGTCTTTTTCTATCTAAAAGGAACAGGATCAAATTTGGCAAGCCGTGGGACACGATGTTGTTAGCAGTCACGTGTTTTACTGAGGGATTTCTCTGCCCTTGACTGGCGCTCTGATTAGGTCCTTAAAAGGGACTTATGAGAATGCTATAACATCCCCACTCCCTTCACAGTCCATCCTGAGCACCCGAGTGCATGTGCTCCCTCTGTCCCAGTTACGCACCATGCAGACCCTGGAGATAAGTCGAGAAGAGGACAGGCAGGGCACCGACACAAAGGTCACGTGAGTGTCTACGCACAACAGCTACTTTTCTTATGCCTGCATTTGATTTTAACTCCAAAAAACCTCATTGTTTCCTTTATTTCTAGCTTTTATTAATTTAGCTTTTGAGACAGGGTCTCATTGGGTAGGCCAGGCTGGCCCTGAACTTACGATCCTCCTGTCTCAGCCTCCTGTGTAGCTGGGGTTTCAAGCATGCACCACGGAGCCCTGGGCATCTTTATTCCCGTTCAAGAGAACACATTGGTCACTGGTCTCTAACTTCCCACAGGAAAAGCAGTCATTTGTTCTCAATGCCACTGGACAGGACAGCTTCGGCAGACAGGAGGTGGTGATGAGACCCTGTGCCCTGCGCCCACCGTCAGGTCCTTGTGCAGTGCCTGTGCCTCCCAGGGCTCCTTCTCGTGCCCAGCGGAAGGCAGGTCCCAGTCCAAGTTCTACTGCCTCCAAGGAGAAAAACTTCTTTGGACGCTTTCTGTCCCGGCGATTTGGAGTTTCAGACAAGACCTCTGGGCCAGGGCTGGCCCATGCACGGCTTGTCTCAGCCTGCAAGTAGAGCATGGTGACCTGGTCACCACTGAGCCGTGTTCACCCAGAACCCTGTGACCTGCAGTCACCACTGAGCCATGCTTACCCGGAAACCTGTGACCTGCGGTCACCTGAGCTGTGCTCACCTGGAGCCCTGTGACCTGCAATCACCACTGAGCCGTGTTCACCCGGAACCCTGTGACCTGTGGTCACCTGAACTGTGTTCACCCGGAACCCCGTGACCCGTGAGCGAGGCACCAACCCCTTCTCCAGCCTTTGTGTGTAGCACGGGATGAGCTGGTCACTGGGCCTTGGCTGGCAAAGGTTTTCTTCTTAAACTTGCCTGTTTCCGCCCCATCTCAGGCACTCTCCGTTTACACGGGCACAGTGCTCCTGGCCCGGGAAGACATGTATGGTTTGCAAGACAGAAACCGAGAGGGCCTTGGCTTTTCCGCTCTGAGACCTGGTCCCCAGGTGAAGGAGGTGAGGCCGAGGAAGCAGTGCCTCGCTCAGAGGCTCCGGTTCCTGCTGCTGCGTGGAGGGCCCACACGGCCAGTGAGACCTGCTTTGACTGGTGAAAATGAATGTCTACTGTGCAGGTGCCAGCACTGGTGCCAGTCACTGATGCAGTGATCCAGGTGGATCTGTGGAGAACCTCAGCCGGTGAAGAGAGCCCACCCCGCAAGCCAGCGTTCTACGCATCCCGTTTCCATAGCTACAAAAGGGCAAGTGTGAGCAGACCTGCAGCTTCGGGGTTGGGGGGGTCGGCACTCAGAAGAGGACCACGAAAGGAAACCTGAAGGGTCCTGAGGTGGGCACGGTTCCAGGGCTGACTGTCCAGTGTCATTAGGGAAGCAGAAGGCTGACAAGCGTCATGGCACGTTAATTCAGCATTTGCTTAGTGACAGGTGTACGTAAGCAAGAGGATCCAAAAGTAAGTAAAGAGAAACTCCCGGGAGGCCTGGCAGCTGCTCTGAGATTGCTTGGAGGAGAGTGCGTGATTATTAGGCGCTTGTCACGGAGCAGATTTATTGGAAATGGCTTTGGAAATAATAATAAAATTGAACTAGCTGGGGAAGTGCATCTTTCTGTTCCAGTTCAACACTTACCTATAAACTTGGCTTTGAGGAAATTGAAGCGTGCAGCAGGCACACATGTCTAAGCCTGGCAGAGCTCACTCTGGGGTCTTGTCATCTGATGTGAGCCGTCAGGGGTGGCTGCCTGCGTCAGGCACAGAGCCTCCGAACAGCTGGGGCGACAGAGCATCGCACACACGCTCTCAATTGATGCACATTTGTAGCTGATTTTGTCCAACCAGCAAACATCTGCACCTGACTTTCCTTCCAGCTTGGTAATTTTCCCATTGCTACTAAGAATCTGTACTTAATTCTAAAAAAAATCAATTCTCCTGAGAACATTTATTTCCATTCAACACAGTTTATGCGACAGGGAAATAAATTTAAAACTTCTACTGGAAAAGTAAAGATCAGTCATGGATCAATGCACAAGTCTAGATGACATGCAATGAAACAATTTAAATAACCCATAATGACTTTCAGATAATGTAACTGACAGCATCATACGATAGGATTACTTCTTAAAACCATGTTGTGTCTTCTGTGGGTTTCAGATTTCAAAAAAAAGCCTTAAAACATGATTTATTTATAAATTTTAGAATTTAATTTCCTAAAGTGTTATATTAACTTAATCTTCGTGACATGTCTTAAGACCCTAGTGAGTATTTAAGCAATAAGTTCACGTTTAGCCATAGGCAGTGGACATAATGCAAACATCTGGGACAGTGGCCTTGTGTGGCCTTATTGGTGCATGCTAATTTATTGATGTGATAGTTGTGCTGTTTCCTCAACTTTGTATGGCATAAGTATATTTGCTCCTACCTTGTTAGAAGGAAAGCCCTAAACACATCAAATGGACATTTACAGATGAGAACAGAGAAAGAAGTCATCTGTTGGATGAATCCTGAAACCTTGTCCTGGAGCAGAGGAGAGCACCCCAATGGGAGGAGGGACAACTCCTCACTGCACTGTGCATGGCGGGTGGGGTGCATGCCCTGTTGTCACAAAAATAGCATGTGTGGTCACTTCATGTCCCCAGACTTCCAAGCAAAGTACTGAGCCAGGAGAAAAAGTCAGGAAGTCAGTGTAGTTGGAATTTTGGGCAGATAAAGAGGAAATCAGTCCTTTTCTTTTAAGGGGACAAGAAGCACCCACTGTTGCAGGCAGACAAGTATGCATATCAGTCTGACATTCCTTCTGCTAACAAAAGGCATTCTCCAACACAGTCAACCCCTCTGCTGATGAAGATGCTTGCAAGCACATATCAAGTAACGGAACTTCTGCACCCACACACCTATGCACGAGGAGTGAAGGCGATGCTTAATGGAAGGGGAATCTTTTTAAAAAAATATTGATTCAACAGAGTCTCATGTATTGGAGGAAATCGTTGTTACAGATTAATGAATACATGAATATTGACAAAGTAGGTTAAGGCTGATCCTAGTCCAGGATCTCCTCTCTTCATCTATTCCTTGACCTCCTGTCTCCTCTGTAATACCCCACGTGATAGTTAGAAATGAGCATATATATGCATATTTTTGAAATTTGAATTTCTGAGTTTCTCTGTCTGCCTGAGTACAGTTTGCTGCACATGGGGGTTGAGTGTACCTAGTGGTATTGATAAACCCCCCTTTTCTCTCCCTCCTTTCACCCCCACCTTCATAGTTATGGTTCTCCTAGCTGATGTAAAATTTCAACACTGGTGAGTTTATTAATTAAACTTAGCTAACTTTCATTCTGTGTTAGGTTTTATTCCAGCTTGCACATATGAGAGAAAACATTTGGCCCTTTAGTCTCCATGTTTGGGATATTTCACTCAGCATGATTTTTTCCATTTCCAACCATTTGACTGCAAAAGCCATGATTTGTTCTTTCTAATAGCTTACTAGAACTCCAATACATACATATATACATATACATATATATATATATGTGTGTGTATATATATCACTTTCACACTTTTTGGATCCATTCATCCAGCAAGGGGCATCTGGTTGGTTCCATAGTTTAGCTATTGTAAACTGAGCGGCTACAAACATTGATGCAGCTGTGTCGATATAGTATGCCAGTTCTAACTCTCTGGGGGAAATACCCAGGAGTTGTAAGGTGGTTCCATCCCTAGTGTTTTGAGGAGTCGCCACACTGCTTTCCACTGTGGTTGTACAAGTTTGCAGTCCCACCAACAGTATGTTAGTGTCCCTTCCTCTTCACAACCCCTACAGCATCTGTTATTTATTGTTCATATTCTTCATTTTTGCCATTCTAAGAGAATATAAAAGAGTGAATCACATCTGATCCTTAGGCCCTCGCTCTGTGGCATCCTCCCTAGAAAAGTCTGCCCTGCTCCCTGTGCTTTGCTCTCTATTATTAAATAAAATATGTCTACTCTGTTTGCCTTAGTGTCCCTTGGTTTCGTTCTTCAACCTGCCTTCCATGGGATGGGGAAATTGGGGGTGCATCCAGGGTCACCACCAAGGTAAGCTCCCTGTACCTTGCATCTTTCTGTCTCATTCTTAATGGAAAAACTTGCCTTAAATGCTGGGCATCTGCAGGTCTTAAGAATCAGGTGACAGGCTTGCTGGGCAGGCAGGACTGATGCCCCTTTGACTAGGTGCTGGGAATGTCAGTCCTGGCTTGCTCCAGTTTCCTTCCTGTGGGAGAAATTTGGTGCATGGGACAGAAGAAGGCTGGCAGGGGTCCTCTCCAGTGTTGCATAAAGCTCTCTTGTCCCAAGTCTGGCACCAACTGCCCTCAGGGGTACCAGCATCTACCACTCTATTCTGTCTGTCCCTGATATCCACCTCTTAGACAGGGACCCATGTGAGAGACTGCCAAGATAGAACTCTCCTAGAGGTACAATTAGACTGTGTTCTTTAGACTCTCACAAGACGCCTTTCATTCTGTAACCCCACCTCCAATTTGGCAGAAAAAAATCAAGAAGTTCTGTCTCAAGGTAAACTACCTCTCATATCTCCTAGCTCAGGAGACCAAATTGTTTAATTTCTCTAGTGGGGATATTACCCAGAATACTAACAGGCTTACCTCCCACTTCAAATTGAGAAGCATAATATAGTACCATAGTCAGAGATCCTCTTGGCCCACGGTCATTCAGACATAAGCTCTGTCCCATGCTCTTACCCCTACTGACTTTGGCCCTCCACAGTTTCCTTGAACCCTGTATAAGCAAGGGGCAGCTTTTTGCGGATCAGGCTACAAAGCAGAGAAATACATTCTTCTACCACACGCCGCTTTTCTATTGTGGGGCATCATGTCTGGAAGTTTTATAGTGGCCGAGGGAATGTCAGCAATGGCCACTAAGTCTGGATCCCCTTTGGGTTTTTGGCATGTGGCAAACAAAGACCCTAGCAAGCATCCTACTCAGTAAGGAGCAGCAACTTCAGTGGGATATGGAGGGTGGAGAGGCGGGATTGCTGACCGGCAGAGGCTCATAAAGCGAGATGTCGCTACAGCCAGGTGGGAGCCTTGTTCTCACAAGTTATTCCAGGTCCACCACTAGCCTCCATACAAGAAAACAATGGTATAAATTTAACCCACAAATGCTAAAGAAAAAAAAAAGGAGCATCATGTTCTCTTCTGCCAGGCCTGGCCTCAACACAAACTCTCTGCTGGAAAATTTTGGCCACCAGGGAGAAGTATGAACTTTAATATCATTTTGCAGCTTAGTTTGTTTTGCAAAAGGGATGGAAATGCCTGCTATTTTTCTGGATCCAAACCTGGCCTGATTACCAGCTGGGGAATAAAAACATAGTCTCTGGAAGAAAACATAAACTATAGCACCATACCTGTATAAAAGGGGTAGAGAGAAATTTTATTATAAAAGCATTATGTATGATTTTTTTGCATAGTATGCTAAAGACGTCAGATCTTTTCTATTCCAGCTACCAGTGAGTTACATGAGCAAGTACCTAAATCAGTTTGAGACCAGAGGAAAAAAATTTGACACTTTTAAATCCAAGCATCTGCAGGATTACTGATTTCTCTGATGTTCTGCTTTCTTAGAAAGTTCCTCCCTCACGTTAGATAACAGAAGAGCATCTGTCCACATCTCCCCTTGTGACAAAGCATGCATTGACCCAAGCTGCAGGGGTCACTAAAGAGGACTGATCCTGTTCTCTCCAGTTGATTATAAGGAAGGAAAATGGAAAGGTTCCATATGTACAAATCTTCTTTACCTTGAGAACTTTTCCCTGAAGATTTTGTGAGCCCCACATTCTTTAACTATCTGGACTAACTCTATTTGATTTAAAAACTCACTCTGGTCTGATAAAGATGTGTTCCTTTACAATATGTGGTATGATAAAAACGCACTCCTTACTAGAGTAATCACAATTGGGGCATTTTTATCTTCTGCTTCTTTCTTTCCTTTCTTGCTTTTTTTTTTTGAGCTTATGGTTTTGTAGTGAATTCTTATTTGCTCTTGTGCACCTGAGTCAATATTTTTATCAAGTTTTGTTTTATCTAACTATCAAAGTTCTTTATTTTGCCCTTTATCTGTTTTTCTTGCTGTCTTTACTCAAAGGTCAATTATTCAAGGAAAGGTTCTAAGATCTTTGTTTCCTGTTGATTTTTATGTATATTTGTACAACCCCTGTGTATTTCTTATGTGTCTGTTTCATCTGTATCACCTATCACTTACATCGTGCCAAAATTGGGAAATAGATAAAGACACCTGACTAATTTACAAAGCTAATATACCAAAATGTCAACTGCTGGGTACGCTCAAGTACTCAACTCTTTAAGTACTACAAGGTGACACATTTGGATTTATTGAGTGGGTTTTTATAAATTGGTAACTAAAATGGCTTTAAGATTGAGATATGTTTCTGGGTCTTTATTCAAAGCAAGTTTACAAGAGTTAAAATTCTAACAAGTGTAGTTCAATGGACAAAGAGTCCAAAAGTTTTCATTAAAACTTTTGATTAAAAGTATTGTAAATAACAAAGTATTTGATCTTATTTAGAGTAGCAATTTTAAAAATTCATAAATTTTATAAGGATTGTTTCAGAATGTAGATTTAAGAAAGGGTCAGCAAGTAGAAAAGAGATATGAGAAAGATATAAGTGTGGAAATGTACTTTGGTATGGAAATTAGAATAAAAGAAATGTTTCTGGATGAGAGAGTATTTTGTATGGTAAAATACGCAAGCCAGAGAGTGCTTAAGTAAGTTGCAGAAAGTTTGTGGATTATGGCTGTGTGATTAAGTTGAATATAATTGGCACAATCAGTTAAATTTATTTAAGGTTTCTCGTAAGGTCAATATTAAAATACTGCTATAACAAGTGTTTGTTAAAACATTGATCTGTTCTTATCAAGACAATTCCTGGTGTTAGGTTTTATTACTTAGGAAAACTAAATCTTAAAAGAATTAAAGTTTGTACCTGTTTTAAAGTCTTTAAGTGATCATTTCATACTGATAAAACAACTGTTGTTTTAGGTTATTACAATATAGTTGATAGCTTAATATATGCAACTAGAAATACATTTAAGTACTAAATGCTTACCTGAGCCTTGTTTAAGGCTTATGCAAGTATTGAATAAATGCTCTCTTTTACGCATAGTATTTGATATAAATGGCCATGCTGCCATTTCAAAACCTGGATCATATCTGTTTGCTTTAATTACATAAACACATAAACATTTCATTGTTGTATAAATAAGATGTGTTTCTAATCAGGCAATGTCTGTTTCTGAGCATCAACACTGTTTCCTAAACTAAAGAGGTTTAAAGCCATGCTTTGATTTTGGTGAGTGTTGACCTATGCAGACCTACGATTACTGTTATCACCCTCTCCCTTCCTCCTGCTTTCTTTCCGCCCATTGCAGGTGGGCAGAGCTGCTCCCGGGGTGGCCACTGAAGCCGAGGTTCATGTCCACACTGACTCCCTGGCCAGAGGGCGCTTGGCCTTGCCTGGATGTCTCTGCTGAGCACCCTCTTGGTTTCTACGATATGGGGAGGATTCCATTCTGGATCTAGCTCCCTTTCACCCAACAGTTGCACTTTCAGGTCATTTTTCTATTCTCACATTCAATGTAAGCTGCCAAAAGAAACTCAGCTGCTCCTCCAAGGCTTTGCTTGGGAATCTCTCTGCTGAATGCCCAGGGTCAGTGTTACCAAGTCCTACTTTCCACAGAACACTGGGAAAACACGTTTCAGCCAGATCCTTGCACCCTAAAACAGACTCTGCCTTTCCTCCTGTCTCTAAACCTTGTTTCTGCTTTCTGAGTGGGGGGAGGCAGCCTCAGTGTCCAATCCCCCAGCATTCGACTCATCAGAGCTCACTGTTCTCTAGAAAGATGAAGCTTCCTCTGAGCTCTCCCTTCCCTTCCGAGCCCTCGCCAGGACTGCCTTTATGATGCCGTCATGACACTCTGGGCTTTCTCCAGTGTGCACCCCCAAACCCTGGCAACCTCTACCCATTTCCTAGCCCCAGAGACACCTCCCTGCTGTTAGGTGCTTATGAGACCAGCCCCACCCCTCAGTACCAGTTTGTATGTCAGCTCAGGCTGCCATAAGAAACCACCTAAGCGGACTAGGCAGCTTGCGCGGATGTCCCTCGCAGTTCTGAAGGCTGCCTTTCAAGATGGGGGTGCCAGCAGGTCCTGCGCCGGGGCAGGGCACACTTTCTGGTTCACAGATGGCTCCGTCCTTGCTGTGTCTGCATGTGGCAGGAAAAGATGCCCCCTTACAAGGTGCTCATTGCATTCATGAGACCTCCACCCTCATGGTCTAATGGTCTCTCAAAGACCCCACCTCCCAGTGCCATCGTCTTGGTGTTAGGATTTCAACACAGGAGTCGGATTTAGGGGGAGCACATACATTCAGTCCATAGCAAAAATCTCACACACATAATATTACCTAAAAGGATGTAACAGCACAAAATATTCTTTGCAAAGTGTTATAATTTCTTAGAAATGTATCTGGTTAGGAGTCAAGGGTAAGATGCACATTTTCATCCAACTTATCGAACGCGGCATTGTTGAATTCTTAAGTATTGACGCAAACCCTCAAGCAACAGCCTGCGTTTTGTTTTCTTTGGTGAATGCAGGTTTAAATTTCATGTACAACTTTTACCAAATTGAACTCTTAGTTACTTGCTGTTTATTGAGGATAATTTGATTAATACGGTGCCCATCTTTCCCTCAAGGTTGCAATTATACTGGAAGCTTGATTTCTTGGATCATATTGCTTAAGGCAGATGTTGTAATGAATTAGTGCCACCTGCTGCCCTATGTCTGGCCATTTTGTATTTAGCTTTTAGCAGAGAACACTATGGTGAACTTAGAAAACTCCTCACTATAATGTCCTGTAAAGACCAATGATTATGCCTTTCAGCAGGTCTCTCAAAGTTTCCTATTGAAAGTTCTACCTACAAATGTTCTTTAGAGATAAATGCTGTGAGCTATACCAGTAATGAGAAGCCTTGCAACCTACCCTCTGCTTTGATTTTAGGGTGTCCTTCTTAACTCTCTAGGTGCATTCTGGTCTTCTCATAAGCATCGTCTCCTGACTACCTACATGCGCCAGGCACGGCTTTGGGTCTTGTGACTCATTGGCAGATAAAACAGGACAAGCTCCTGGACCAGAAGGTGGCATTGATCAAGAACATAGGGGAGGAGCGTTTAGTCAGCTTTTTTTCCGCTGTGTTAAAGACCTGACACCAATCAGAGAAGCTGGTCGAGGGCTCACAGTTTCAGTGGTCCCAGTCCACAGACAGCGGGCTCTTTCCTCTGGGCTCCAGGTGAGGCAGCACATCATGGTGGGAGAGTGTGGTGGAGGAAGCAGCTCAGGACGTCACACCAGGAAGCAGAGAGAGACTAAGCTGCGCTCACCACTATGTACCGCACAGGCACCCCCCACCCCACTGCCTGCAGGCGCCACTAAGGGCAGC
>PVKS010036967.1:0-18972 GCA_004027875.1 Aplodontia rufa
AAAAAAAAAAAAAAAGGCTGGGGATGTGGCTCAGAGGTTAAGTGTCCCTGGGGTTCAATCTCTGGTATTAAAAAAAAAATGGAATCATGAGACAAGCTCTGCGTGTCCAAGATGGTGTCCCTGGGGGTGGGGCAGGAGTACTTGTGCCTCAGTTTCCATTCCTGAGAAGGCAGATCATTAGAGCAGCTGCCCCCCAGGGCTGTGGGCGGCTTGGCGGAGCTGGTGAAGTCCTTAACACAGCGACCACCAGGCACTTTCTCATGGCTGTTTCTGGTTGTTCTTTGACTAACAGAGCCCAACCTACGCGTCCCGGCAGCTGGCAGCAGGAGGGGCAGACAGCTCCGTGTCCACGCCAGGTCACCTGCTCCTGCGCCGTGCATGCTTCAGGGCCTCTGACCCTGAGGCCTCCACCTCCAGGCTGGAGAGCTGGACTCCAGGGCAGAAGCCTGTGAGACCCGTTCCATGTGACCGGAGAGCTCGAGGGGAGGGGCAGGAATGCTGGACAAACGGACCCCTGACCCTGGCCCCAGGGCCCAGTGGCAGATGCCACGTCCTGACTCCAGCTGGGGAGTGAGTCAGGGCGGGAGGAGGGTGGGCCTCGGCCTTTTGGCCAAGGATGTCTCTAATTAAGGCCCTGTAGAGTCACAAGTGACTTCTCTCAAGAAAAATGTTAGGCGGAGGAGGCGCCGGGCGCCGGGGCGGGGTGCAGTGGAAACAGGGGTCCCCTGCGCACCCCTAATATCAGTGAAGACAAAGTTAAGGGCGACACAGCTTCCTGGGGAACTCATTCAGTCCTCCCAACCACCCCGCAAGCACAGAGAGGTTAAGCACCTGCCTGAGGACACACAGCACCCAAGCAGGCCAGCTTCAGAGCCCAGACGCCCACCCATTTGCTTGTGTACTTTCTGCTGGAGGGAGCAGGGGTAACTTACAGTTGACCCTCAGCATGCACAGGGATCTGGCTCCAGGCCCTTCTGTGGACACCATTATCAGAGGATGCCCAAGCCCGGCACACACAACGCTATAGCATTTCCACCAGACTGGATGCGTATCCCATGTACGTTAAGTCATCTCTACGTGGCCGTGACGTCAACACTACGCGATGTCGCAGGATAAACGCTTGCCACTCTGGATCTGCTATAGGACAGACAGCTGATGTATACTTATCTTTTGATACTGGGATTGAACCCTGGGGTGCTTAACCACTGAGCCACATCCCCAGCCCTTTTTTAGTTTTTGAGCAGGGCCTCGCTAAGGTGCTGAGGCTGCCTCTGAACTTGCAATCCTCCTGTTTTAGCCTCCCGAGTCGCTGGAGTTACAGGCGTGTGCCACTGTCCCTGGCTGATACTTGCTATATTGATAGTCTGCAGAATAATCACAGGTTAAAAAAACGTATATATGCTCAGTAGGAATCCACTTTATTTAGTATTTTCTACCCACAGGTGGTTACACCCATAGTTGAACACACATGCACACTCGGACACACACGGGTTTGAGTTACACACCTGCCTATGAGAACGTATATACGCCTGGGTGTTTAAAACACACAGCCTGTGACCCGGCCTCCATCCTGGGAGCTAGAGGGGGGAAACTGGTGGAGCTGAGTGGCCAAGCCAAGGACCGGCCTCCAGGTTGTCTCTGAGGCCTGGCAGCTGGAAGGAAGATCGTGGGACAGGGCCAGGGGGATCTCAGCTGCTCGTGGTCATGAGATCAGGAGGCCTGAGCCGCGTGGGCCAGCCACGGCCACATCACATGGTCAAGCCAATCTGTTCAAAGGAGTCTGGGCCCCGGGCTGCAGGAAGCAGGCAACCTCACAGCCGGCTGTGGTTCAGTCTCCACCCCAGAAGCCTCCCGCCACATTCCTGCACAGGCCGGAGCAAAGAGGCCTCCTGCCTCTAAGCCTCCAGGCCTCCCCAGTCAGGGCTTCTGATTCTCTGAAAGGGAAGCGAGATAAGACAGGCAGGACTCATTCCCAGGCCTTGCAGCTCCCTCAGAGGGCTCTGTGTCACCCTCCGCGGCCTGGGCTGCATTCATCAAGGCTGATCACCCGAAGAGGGGAGGGGACGGGCTTGACCCGCACTGGGCTCGGGTCTGTGCTTGTCTCTGGAAGGATGGGACAGGCAGGGTGTGGAGGGAAGTGAGGAGGGAAGCTGAGGCCATGTTCTGAGTGAGGGCCGCTCCCCACAGCCCCGCTCCAGGTCCCTGCAGGCCTCCTGGGGCAGGGGGTGGGGGTCTATGGGGCCTCAGGGAGGCAGCCCTGTGGGAAGGGACTGCGGGGTGGGGGCAGTGCAGGTGTCCACGCAGGGTGTGGAACTTGCTCTTGCTCGGATGCTGTGGTTCGGGAGGAGGGGGTGACCTACGCACGTACCAGTGCCCTGTACCATGGGGGAGCCCAAGCCCAGGACCGTGACCCCTGCTCACCCCGCCCCGCCCAGAGGAAACGGGGCTCAGAGCTTGTGTCGTTCTCCCCGGCCTCCCACTCTGGAATGCTTCCCCGGCTGACCTGGCCCCCAGGAGCACAGCACAAGGACCCAAAGCTGTGGACTTCATGGGGAGACGAGGGATGGAGCTCCCAGCAAGGCGGTGCCGTGAGGGCCCCCCCAGGGCTTCAGGGAGGCGGGCAGCGCCTCCGCGGTGTCCACAGCCAGGGCCAGGGCTGGCCATGGTCCTGGGGAGGGAGAAGGCCCAAATGGCTCCTAAGTCCCTCCAGGGGGGAAGGCGTGTGGGGACCTCAGACACTGAAGCCCAGCAACCCTGCCATCTCCACGGGTGGGATGAACATGACCTGGAAGACCCTGGTGAGCGGGGCAATCGTGGCGCCAGCACCCGGTGAAATCTAGGGAGGGACACAGAAGGGCCCAAGATGCTCGCATGGGGACCACGCTGAGCCTTCTGTCGAGGGTCTCCAGAC
Organism: Aplodontia rufa; assembly: GCA_004027875.1. Classification (NCBI taxonomy): domain Eukaryota; kingdom Metazoa; phylum Chordata; class Mammalia; order Rodentia; family Aplodontiidae; genus Aplodontia; species Aplodontia rufa. The sequence goes on from PVKS010036967.1 coordinate 2,912, forward strand.
ACAGCCAGGCCTGGGACAGCGGAGCCAGGGCAGGCGGCGCACTCACATGAAATGAAAAGGTTGATGGCCACAGGAGCCCGGATGGCGGGTGACAGTCACTGGACGCTGGCCGCCCTGGGCTGGAGAACGGGGAGCATCGTACTCAGAACCAAGGAGGCCACGATGTCTCTGGACAACCCAGAGTCTCCCCTCCAGGACTTGGAGGGCAGGGTGAGGCGTCAGGGTTCCCAAGTTCACCTTAGTGAAGACACAGTGACCACAGAGGAACCTGACGGCTCCAGCTCCCGCAGTGACCACGGAGACTTCCGGAAGGAGGGGGCAAAGAGCAGCACCTGCCACCAGGCCAGCTCTGGGGCCTTCCGCATCTCGCCTGAGAGCAAGCGGAGGGGAGGCTCCCGGCTGCCGAGGGCCCCTCGCTCTCGTTCTCACACCCGGCTTCCCATCTGCCAGCACACTGGTGCTGCACACTCCAAACAGCCAGCCTCCGACCAGTCGCTGGCCTCCCTGCCTCCAGCCCGCGGCTGGCCTCGCCTCTTCCCTGAGCAGCCTCTCCAGGACGCCCCTTGGGCCTCGCTCAACGCCAGCCCTGCCCTCCTTCCTGCTTTGGCCACGTCCCTCGACCGCGCCCACCTCCCTCCAGAGGAGCCCAATCCTCACAGAGATCAGAACACTCTGCAGGACGCCCCCAACCTCCGTCCCCCTTCCTTGCCCTCCCAGGGCTGCCCCGCTCCGCCCTACTGGTCTCTCCCTCCACGCCCTGGCGCGCTCTCTCCACAGGACCTGTGCAGCGCCGTTTCCCAGCGTGGCCTCCTAACATCTGCCAGGCTGCTCCTTACCTCCTTCAATTCCGCCTGCACACAGTAGGGCTGTGGCACCAAGCCACAGAGGCCTTTCTCCGTCCTTTCTCTCTTGCTAAGTCCAGACGTGAGGGCGGCCTCTGGGGCAGGGAGAGCCGGGGGCCAGGGAAGGCACCATTCGCAGCAAGCCATCAGCCAGTCAGGTCAAGGTGGGACAAGGAGGGATGGGACTGAAGGTATCTCTAGAGGGCGTGTGGCCAAGGAGGAAGACCAGGCATTGGGTGGCAGCAAGGTCCTGGGGGCCCCAGGGAAGGGCCTCATTTTGGAGGCTGGAAAAGACTTGAGCATGTGGCAATGGTGACGGGAGGTGGCAGAGGGCAGGGCTGGGCTCACTGGGCACGCAGTGGGGTGAGGCCCCCTCTGGTGACCCGCTTTGCCCTGAGGGGCCCAGCTGACTCCCTGGATCCTCCAGCAAGCTGGGGTTCAGACAGAGCCCATTTCGGTGCCTGAACTGAGTCAGGCAGGCCAGGAGGAAATGGACGGGTCCCTGCGACCCTGCGCCCAGGTACGGCCCCTACCCTCGTTCCCAGCGCTCACCCCCGGCCCTATGGCCTCTAAGGCCACCGACTTCTTGGAAGACTCACGGAACACAGACACTCTCGGACCCTCTGGCAGCCCAAGGGCCACCTGCCTGGGTACACTGCCGGGGGCCCTGGTCTCCCCTGACTGCCCACCACCTCCAGAGCCGAGGACTGAGGGCCACCAGCCTCAGCCTGAGGGCAAGAGCTCCGCCTCACAGGCGGCAGCTTGATCTTTAATTACCCAGCACCCAGGTTTCCAGAGGTGGCTTTTACATGCATAGAGAAACATCGGACTCCAGACGACTTCTCAAAGCGGGAGGATATTTTTAGGGCTTTGCTTACTGAACCAGTGTCCAGCACTTCCCTCTTCATCCGCTGCTGCTGGTGATGGCAGGCGGCGGGGGCAGCCTCGGGTAGCAGTTGGGAGCAGAGGGGTCTCCTCAGGCCATTGCAGTATTAGCAAGAAAGGTGTGGGTTTGGTTTTGTTGTGGTGTTTTACGTTTTTGTACCAGGGATTGAACCCAGGGGCATTTAATCACCAAGCTACAGCTCCAGCCCATTTTTTATTTTGGGACAGGGCTCTCAAAAAATTGCTTAGGGCCTTGCTAAGTTGCTGAGACTGGCCTCGAACTTGCGATCCTCGTGCCTCAGCCTCCCGAGTAGCTGGGATTAGAGGTGTGGGCCGCTGTGCCCGATTCAGCAACATATTTTCAAAGGCGGATCAGCATTCCAGTCCCAAGGAGGTGGGGGCTGTGATCTTTTCCAGACTGAGCCTCACTCCCCAAAATAAAGCCAGAACCTTTGGAGAGGATTAAGGATCTGGAGATGAACGCAGAGCAGCGCTGAAAAGCTGGAATCACAACTGCCCCGCTCATTTGCGACTTTGAGGGTCCCGCTGGACAGTGCTACAGCGCCCTGGCTAACACTGCATGCAGCCCACAGACAGGTGAGCCCTCGTGACACGTGGGTGGCAGGGCAGTCTTGGGAGACGACCATCCTGCATCCCCTCAGCAGCACAGCCGAGAGCAGGGAAGGGAAAGGGGTGCGTGGAGCCCGCCTCCAGGACCCACACTGCTTCGAGCTCAGCCCCTCTCGGCAAGCTAGCCTCACTCCGATGATCTTTTGTTTTTGTTGTTGTTGTTTAGAGAGAGGGACAGTGAGAGAGTGAGAGAGAGAAAGAGAGAAATAAATTTTATTTAGTTTTCCATGCGGCCTCCATTGCTCCGAGACTTGATTGCGTACGTGGTGCTGGGGTTTGAACTTGCATACTCATGTATGCCAGGCAAGTGCCGCTGAGCCACCGCTCCAGCCCCTGTTGCTCTTTCATTTATGTGTCTGTCTCTTCCCATGAGAAAGTCAGCTCCAGCCAGGTATGGCTGTGCACGCCTGTAATCCTAGTGACTCAGGAGGCTGAGACAGGAGGATCACAAGTTGGAGGCCAGCCTCAGCAACTTAGAGAGGCCCTGAGCAACTTAGTGAGACCCTGTCTCAAAAGAAAAGGTAAAAAGGGCTGGGGATGTGGCTCAGTGGTTAAGCACCCCTGGGTTCATTCCACAGTACCAAAAGAAAAAAAAAAGTCAGCTCCAGAATGGCAGAAGGGTCTATTTTCCTTACCATGGTGGCCTCTACACCCACAGGGGCTGGCCCACAGAAGGTGCTTCTGAAGGAATGAACACTGCTGTCCAGGACCAAGGGACCTACAAACGCCAGGGCAGCAGACACCAGTGCTCCCTCCTAACGGAGCCAGTGGGCAAGCAAGATCAGAAGGTCGTGGTCACAGGTGGGGGCCTCCTTCCTCTCCCTTAGTTCCCCTCCTTTTTGCAGGTGTGCACTCATGGGCCTGCAGAGGAAGGAGAGGTCACAGTGACGCAGCTGACACGCAGCCCAGCCTCGTGACCTGTGACTCCGGCCGGCGACCACGCTGCCTCCATTGCTCCAAGGACAGGCCGGCGGGTCCCTCCAGCAAACTGAGCATGCTCACTATTCCCAGCACGCTGTCCCCCAGGCCACCAGGGAAAGGGGCTCATGCAGCTGAGCCCCAGGACACGACGGGCTCAGCCCTGAGTGCCCACCTCCCACAATCCCAGGCGGCCTGCCAGGCTGGGCCAGGCACAGGGGGGCCTCGGACAGGAAGCGGGAGCAGAGTCCCCACACGGGCTGGCAAACACTTGCTTTAGCTTGGGCTCAGAGCCAGCTGGCGGAGGGAGCTGAGGCTCCGGGCGGAGGCGCCGAGGCTGAGGCTGCAATCAAGCCCAGCCAGGGCCGTCTGGCGAGGTGCCGCTCGTGGCGGGCAGCGCTATCAGCCCCTCTCCGTCCCTATCGGTCCCACAGAAGGCCCCAGCCTGCCTGAGGATCGTGCCCGTATCCTGGGGACCAGAACACCAAGCTGCACAACAGTCAAGAGGGAAGCCAGCGCCCCGGGGGCCAACCCTGTAGGCCAATCCAGGCCCAGCAGTGTTTCCAGAGACACTGAAAAAGCCCTTTATTTTCCCCAGTGCCTACTGGGCCAGCGCCAAGGCGAGGGTGGGGCCCATCTATCCTGGACCCCTGGCCAGGAGGCCTGGCACCCATCTGTACCCCATTCCTTGCAAGGACACCTTAGACTGCAGAGAATCCTCTGAAAGACAGCGACTCCATGAGAGGAGCTTAGCACAAGATCTCGGACCAGCAGACCCTGACTCAACACGGTTCACGGCGCATGCTCCGTGCAGCCCAGTTTTTATTTAAAAAATTGGAAAACGGCTGGGCATGGTGGTTCACGTCTGTAATCCCAGCAGCCTGGGAGGCTGAGGCAGGAGGATCACAAGTTTGAGGCCAGCCTCAGCAAATTGGTGAGGCCCTAAGTAGCTTAGCGAGACCCTGTCTCAAAATAAAAGGGGGTGGGAATGTGGCTCCGTGGATAAGCGCCCCTGGATTCAAACCCTTATACCCCCCCCAAAAATAAAGGACTAAGTCACTGACATCTAAACATTTAGTGCTCATCTATGAAAACCCAGGTTTCTGACACTTCCTGGGGGGAAGGAGCTAGCGTCTGCCCCCACTGGACCTGCATTCTGGCCTGATGGTCACATGGAGCGAGGGCTTGTGCTCCACCACGGCCACACTCCCCACCTCTCCCTAACGCCACCCCGGCCTCACCTGCTCCCCTTACGCCTGCGTGCCTATCGTGGGCATGAGCTTGCTCAAGGACCCAACTCCTAGAGGGGAAACAGGGTCCACGGTGCGGCATCCGTCACTCCCAAGAAACCTAATTTAGAACACCAAGTCCTGAGGGGCAGGTGCAGGGATTCCCCGAGTGGCTCGCAGCTGGTGGGAACACCAAGGCCTTCCGCTCCGCTGAGAGATCTTTACAGGACTCCACCAGCCAGCATCGTCACGCTGACCACAGCCCACCATATGGTCACCTAGAACCACAGGCCTCCATGCAGCCACCGCCCTCGGGCCTAGGTTCACAGGGTTCAGATACAATTTGAAAAGCAATCTGAAGGGCTGGAGCCGTGGCTCAAGGTGGACTGCTTGGGTTCAAGTCCCAGCAACATATATGCAACTAGCGTAGGTACAGTGGCGCACAACTGTGATCCCAGTGGCTTGGGAGGCTGAGGCAGGAGGATTGTGAGTTTGAGGCCAGCCTTAGCAACTTATCGAGGCCCTAAGCAACTTAGTGAGGCTCTGTCTCAAAATAAAAAATAAAAAGGGCTGGGACGTGGCCAAGTGGTTAAGCACACCTGGGTTCAATCCCTGGTACCAAAAAATACATAGGTACATAAATGAACACATAAAAAGCCATCTATGGGGCTGGAACGGTGGCTCAGAGGTTATGGTGCTTCCTGGCATGTGTGAGGATGCGGGTTTGAACCCCAGCACGATGTACACAATGAAGTGTCGGAGCAGCGAAAGCCACGTGAAAAACTAAATAAAATTGACTCTCTCTCTCTCACTGTCCCTCTCTCAAAAAAAAAAAAAAAAAGCTGTCTGATACCCGGTGTTCCGTTCCCAAACCAAACCTGACTCTCAGGGGACACCGTTGGGTTTAAACCCAAGCCTCTGAGAATGCCAGCCTGCGTGCGGAGGGCTGCAGGAGGAAGCCCTGGGCACAGATCTGAGTGGCCTCACCTGCCTGGGCTTTGCTGTCCACCCTCCTCCCTGGCCTGTCCAACGGGAACATGAGCCCTGTGGAGACCGGCGCTTCTGGCCACGGCTCTTACGCGGGGCTGCTTCTGCCCTGTGCATTGTCAGAGATAAAGGGCTCAACCCCTCGGCCCCGCGTGTCCAGGCCACAAAGGGAGAAGGCGCAGCACTCCGGGCCCAGCCCGGGGGACCAGACGCCCCTGCGTGTGTCTGTGACGCTCTGCTCTAGGAGGTTACCTGCCTGGTCCAGAGCCGCAGGGTTCCCAGAGCGCTTTCCTCCCATGATCTCATCACAGGGCCGCACCCTCTTCCCTGTCCTTGCTCTGAGCTTCCTGCGGCCCACCCAGCTCCAGCCCCTCACCCAGCCAGGCAGGGCAGTTCGCGTGGGTTTGGACGACACAAAGATGACCGGGAGCTTCCAGCCCCTGGGCTCCCTCGGAAAGATTTTTCAGAATACACACACACACACTCCGAGCCAAAAATCTTCCCGGCTGAGCCAAATTAAATACAGAGGCCTCCAGTTATTTCCATACGCGCAAAATGGACTTAAATAAAGCAACTCTGTGTGGCGGTCTCCAGCAGACAGGGCTGGGCTGGGCCCCAGGGACGCCCCGGGAGGGCCAGGCGGGAGGCGCAGGCTGGGGAGACCGGCTCTGGAGAGTGGGGGCCGCCTGGGGAGAAAGAGGCCCATGCGCAGGCCTAGCTGCCGCTCGGCCCACCCTGCCGGCCAGGGGTGCGGCTCCCTGAGAGCCCAGGACAATCGCAGCCTTTTAAAGTACACAGTGCAGAAGAAAACAGCCTCCTCCCCACCCGCATCGCCACCCAGAGGGTTCCACCGATGAATCTACAGGGACGCCAAAGTCACCAGAGCCCAGGCATCCACCAGGCTCACTTAGTTGTTTTTTGTTTGTTTGTTTGGTACCAGGGATTGACTCAGCCACACCCCCATCCCCTTCTATTTTTTATTTTGAGACAGGGTCTTTGCTAAGTCACTCATGGTCTTGCTAAGTTGCTGAGGCTGGCCTCGACCTTGCGATCCTCCTGCCTCAGCCTCCCGAGCCCCTGGTATTACAGGTGCACCACCGCCCCGACTCACTGATGAACTTCTGAAGTAGCTGCCAGAACTACTACTTATTTAGTGGAGGAAGAAACGGAGGCCCAGAGAGATGATGTGACTTGCCAGAAGTCACACAATTCACGCAGAAGCCAGGAAGAGGTGATGCCGACCAAGGCATCAGGCTGCAGACTGAGCTGCGTCTCCCCTTCCTGGCTTCCTTCACACCAGACTGCCTGCCCTGGGTGCCCACCAAACTGCCCCCACCCTTGCAGGACCCGGCGCAGGTGCAGTCCCGACCTGTGCGCAGTTCATCAGCATTTACCAATGTCCCACCCCATGTGTCCACTGCCCTCAGCGCAGACCAGGGGCTCAGAGAGAGTCTGCGGGACACATGAAGGCTCAAGGGACGAACACTGCTTTAACTTTCCACGACTACGATACCAGCGCACAGGGCCCTTTCCTGGTGACGGAGTGGTACCTGGCAGGGAGGAGCTGTGTGGCCTCGGGCAAGTGACTTGGCCTCTCTGTGCTTCTGTTTCTGTCCACCTGCTCTGAGGGTCAATCATTAACACAACACAGAAATCCTCAGCCTGGGGCCTGTCACCCAGGAAGTGTGCCAGGGTGGGGGGGTTGTCTTCCGTTATTATCCCAGCGTGGGGCGGTTACTACGTCTCTGAAACACAGGGCCAAGCAGCACAGGTGAATGGGGATCAAGCCAACTGGGAAAACACCTGAGAGGCACCCGGTGCTCAGAAAGAAGCTCTGGACCATTTAACCCCGTGGCAGCATCCTCGCCCGAGAAGAGACTGACCCGGACGCGGCCCCCTCAGTTCCAAGGCAGAACCGGGGGCTGGGCAGCTGAGCGCACATGGCTGAGGGCCCCGTGCGTGCCAAGCACTGGATCAGCAGCTGGGGGTGGCCACGAGACGATCGTGACGACAGCGACTAGAGCTAACTGAGCACCTACTATGTGCTGGGCTCCAAAGCCGGCACTGGGAAGGCCAGCCCTGAGTGCCGACGGGCCAAGGGTAGGGGTCGGGGTGACTCAGATCCAGACCCAGAGGAGAAACGCAATCATGGGGAGGGACTTGCTGGGCTGGAGGTTGTGGCTGAAAGTTGTGGAACTGGACATCAAGGCCTGGGCCGGAGCTGAACCAGAAACACACAGCAGAAGTGGAGAGAGGAGGGCCAGGCAGAGGCCTGCGTACCCCCACCCCACCCCCCATGCACCGTGCTGAAAGGCAGCAGGTCAAAGGTTAAGCTGGGCAGGGGCCAGTGTGTCTGGGGACAGTGGCAGATGCCACAGCCCAACTTTACAGCTGAAAAGGGACACTCAGCTGAACGGTGCCATCAGGTCCAAGGGGCCTCTGGATCTAACAGGAGAGGCCAAGACCCCATCTCCATGCCCCTTGTGGCCTGGGGGTGAAGAAGCAAGTTTTTGCACCCTGACCTGGGAAGGTCCTGCCTGATGAGGAAGCCACGTCCAGGGGGCACTTGGTCACCAGCCTGGGGGACCATCCTCGGTCCAGTTCCCGGGCTATTCAGAAGCGCTGTGGCCCTAGCCAGGGACCCACCGCAGCAGATCACCTCAGGGCCAGAAGGAGGCTGACCACAGACGCGTCCTTGACTTCAAAATCAACAGAACCCCGGGGATTTGCTTCAAAATAACCTGGGAGCAATGAAATAAAACGGCACGGCAGGGGGGTCATTAAGCATCTCCACTTTTGTACGCGTTGGAAATTTTCCACAACCAAAAATTTAAAAAGTAGAATGGAAAAGCTAAGACGGTGTGGTTGACATCACGGCCACTCTCTTTTGGGGACATTTTGCCCTTTCTCCTGAATGGGGAAAGCAGGACAGATTCCGGGCCCTTCACGCAGCCCACGCAGGGAAAGCACGCAAGAGCGACTACGACGACGGCGGTCAACGCCAGCACGCGGGAAGCAGAGGGGCAGCTGGCATTTAGTGAGCACCTACTAAGCGCTTGGCTGTATTCCAGCCCCTTCTATCCCAGGTGGGTAAAGAATTGGGTGGCTCAGTGGTTATGGTGCTTGCCTGGGATGCGCAAGTACACGGGTTCGAACCCCAGCACCATGTACACAACTAAGTGTTGGAGCAACGAAAGCCACGTGAAAAACTCAATAAAAATTGATTCTCTTTGTCTCTCAGTGTCCTTCTCTCGTTAAAAAAAAAAAAAAAAGAGAGAGAGAGAGAGAATCATCTCCATACTGTCAGGGAATCCAGAGGATGCTGGGGACTCTGAGGCCAGCAAACATGCTTTTGAGATGCCAGAACGCCCGTCAGAGAGCTGCCAAGGAACCTTCCGTCCTCTGCAAAAGGACAGGGCAGGGCTGGAGCGGTGGCTCCGTGGTACAGCGCTTGCCTGGCATGCATGAGGACCCGGGTTCAAACCCCAGCACCCCCAACATGAATAAGAGGAAGGAAAAAACCCAGATGGAAAAAAAAAAAAAAGAAACAAATTAACTCTTTATCTTCAGAAAAAAATTTTAAAAAAGAACTTGACCACCTTTCACCAAGCCTGGGTTCAACTCCAGCCTCCACAAATGAGGGGAAACATTCGACCCTTGATTCCCTGGGCTTGGCTAACTTCGCTCGGGGTGATTTCTTCCGATGCCTTTTTACAGCTCTGTAGCAGACACAACAAAGGCTCAGCGACACCTAACTTAGGGGACCCACAGATATGGAGGAGGAGGGGAGGGGAGGGAGGGACCTAGCAGGGAATCAACAATGTGGCTCGCTCTTTACCCCACCAGAAGCCAAGGAGTACTGCTGCAATCATTTAATTCTGGAAAATTCACAATTTTACATACACACACATTTTTATCTGTTCTAGGGGGAAACACAGAAGAATCAAGGGACTGGGGTGTGGGCAGTGTGGGGTGACTATGGTTTAGGATCCAATACGTATCCTATTGTTACTTTACATGCATTTATGATGGTACAGCAACTCAATAAATAAATAAATAAACAAAACCTCAGTGCACCTCTGCAGCCATCCACGCGTGGGTACTGGGGACCCCCCTTGCTGGTCGGGTGTGCAAGCCAGGCCCTGTCTCCTCTCCCCTGCCCACCTCTGCCCATCCAGCATTCTAACAGACCCCAGCCTGCCTGTCCCAGCAGAGCCTGGGTGGGGGAAGAGGACCTCCACGTGGACCAGGGAGCGCTCGTACCAGTCAAGGGCCACCAGTGTTCACTCTGTCGCCTGCGTGATCCCCCTCGCTGCCATCCCTGCCTCTGGCCCCCTTCAGGTGCTGTTGACAGAACTCAGGGTTCCCTGCATGCCAGGCAAGTGCTCTGCCACTGAGCCACACCACCAGGCCCCTCCCCTTCTTCAACCCTGGCATCGTCCGTGGCCAAAAGGAGGAATGAGCCACTGCCACCCAGGCAGAGGGCGCCCCTGAACAAACACGCAAAACATTCCAGTTTCAGCTTGCTGGAACCTTCCAGGCCCCACGGCACAGCCGAAGGCCATGGTTCATCAGGTGCTGAACTAAGCACGGTCCAAGCCTCCACACTGAACCCTCAGGACAACTCCGTGAGCTCCTGCTGCTATCCACATGTTACAACTGGGAGACCGAGGCACAGAAAGGCTAAAAAACAAGGTCAGAATCACAAGAGAGACGCTGAGGAATAGCACTGGGTCAAGGGTCAGAGTTAGGGTTATGAATCTTCTGGCACAGAATCTGACTCCCTAACCACGAGGCTAAACATCCGCCCTTTCTGCAAACGACCACCAGAGTCAGTAGAGTCACCCCTCTTTTCATAGGTGGGGAAACTGAGGCCCAGGAGGCCAGAGACAGGGAAGGTCAACAGGTAATGAGGGCCCGCTGTGCCCAGGCCTCCTCTTGAGAGAAGGGGTAACTCTTTAAAGCTTAGTAATAAATAGCCCAGCACAGTGGGACATGCCTGTCATCCCAGAGGCTCAGGAGGCTGAGACAGGAGGATCACAGGTTCAAAGCCAGCATCTGTAACTTAGCGAGGCCCTAAGCAACTTAGTGAGACCCTGCGTCAAGATAGAAAATAAAAAGGGCTGGGGAGGTGGCTCTGGTTATGCGCCCCTAGGTTCAATCCCTGGTACCAAAGAGAAATAAATAGCTAACAGCGATGATCAGTAACACCTGCTGAGCACCTCCTACGCTAGTCCAAGGTGCCCTGTATCAAAAGCCCACACCTCCTCACCTCCCAGCCAAATAGAAAACCAAATACCAGTTGCTTTCTAACCCTTAAAAGGTCTTGGGGAGAACATGTTCATGTTGGCCGAGACTTTGACCTACCCGGGGCAAACGGCAACTTTGGGGGAGCACTTCCATTTGTGCAGGGAAGGAGGCCTCATTCATCCAGGGACTCCTGCAGAGGTCCCCATATTTTTAACAATCCCTCTCCCATCCTGTGGGATTCACTCCAGGACCACGTGCCTGTGTCTGCCAACGATGTCAAAGGCCCTGGCCTTGGGTTTCCCTGTCATGTTTGCCCTAGTCCCTCACCGAGTCAGGGGACCGCTGATGTTTGTCCCCCAGGACTGCTCTGTGCAAATCTGGGGCTGCTCATGGGATCAGTGTGCTACCCACAAAATGCCTCAAATGCTGGGGACCAAAGACACTCTCCCAGATTCCCCCTGCAAAGTCTGGAGAAGCAGTTCTTGGGGTCCGAGGGAAAGAGACAAGACACCAGGGGCGCCCAGTCCATTGTCATCAACCAGCATGAGAGATGGGACACTTGGGGACGCTCTGGAAATCGTGACACCAGGGGACATCAAATCCGTTTACAAGGGTGGTTCTTGTTGAAGATGACTTAATCCCATAGGAAGCAGATCCTGGGTGTCAAGACCATAGACCCTGGGCTGGCTCAGCAGCAGAGCGCTTGCCTGGCATGCGCAAGCACGCAGGTTTGATCCCCAGCACCACATACACAACGGAGTGTCGGAAAAAACAAAAACCAGATGAAAAAACAAATCGATTCCCTCTAAAAAAAAAGAAAAGAAAAAGAAGAAGAAGAATGAATACACACACACACACACACACACACACACACACATATATATACCCTGAAGCCAGCCAGACAGTGCAAATCCGGGTTCCAGCCCTCCCTGGTGGGTGACCCTGGGTGTCCCCCATCTCAAACACAGGGACAGCACAAGTCCTTACTCCTGAGTCACTTGACAATTACAGATTTCACACAGACTCCCCTTAACGACAGCCACTGCTGTTGTTATCACAGCACTGACTTTTGCACAAAGAGGAAAAAACAAACGTGGTCATAGTTTCCCAGCTTTACCCACAGGGAGGGGATCTTGCTACGGTTCCACGTCCACGTCGGAGCCTCAAGTTCAAATTACACTGTCCCCATGTCAGGAAGCTACAGACCGAGGATATGAAAGGGAAAGAATGGTTCTGCCCATGGAGGAGCAGGACAGTCGCAGACGTGGACCCATCATCCGTGAAAAGATCATCCATTCAGAGCAAGAGCTCAGAAACAGCCACGCGGGCTCCCGAATGTCCCCAACTGCAGAGAACCGCGGGGAGCCATTTAACCCCAGGGAGAAGGTGGTCGAGATGAGGACTGTGACAAGAGCTACCACTTCTTGTGCCATCTGGGTGAAGTTGTCACCAGCTGAAGTTGCACATCTCCCGGGAGTTACCTCTGGCCCCACATCACGCATGAGAAAGCGGAGGCTCAGAGCGGGGAGGCGGAGTTTCACCATCCTCTCTGCTCTAGCCCAGGGCCTGGCACAGAGCTGGTGTTCCATGAACTCTGCTGTGTGAATAAAGGACCGCAGGAGAGGGAATGCAAGGCTGGGCACCCTGGGTCCAACCACCTCTGCAGAACGAAGACCTTCTGCAAGCACTGCTCATGGGTGCTATCTAGGTAGACATCGGCAAGCCATGGCCCCGGGACTGTGGGGGGCACTTGCCCAGCCAGGGTACAACCACGCAGCCAGGGCAGTGCCAGATCCAGGTGGCACCTCGCCACGTTTTGCACCATAACCGTCATCCATTTCTTCTTTGCAGCAGCTCACACAGTGGGGGCAGCCAGATTCTTCAAGGTCACACCAATTAATTCTTCAACAGCCCTAATGGTCTTTAAACTCATTAAGATTTGCTTTTGAGGACCCATGATAAATCACACTCGAGAGCTTTTACGCATCCTCTCCTTCATCCAAACACGCAGGCTTCCACGCAGGGGGCCTCTCCCCAGGCCTCTAGCCAGGCTCAGCCCCCTGGGACTGTGCCGTCGCCTTGCCTCTGGTGCTTACTGGGCGGATATTCCATGCGTCATCAAAATTCAAAGGAAATTTACAAAAGAGGAAGGAAGAGAATGCAGCGGGTCACTGGCTGCTGGGCCGCGCACAGTGCTGACTGGGACAAACCCAGCCGGGCAAGGCCACCCACTTGCTCAGAGCCCCTCTGTCAAGCTGTACCGTCATTGCCTATCACTGCCGGGGAAATTGAGGCTCAGAGGGGTGTGATGACTTGCGCAGAGATTTGGAACAACACCTGTTGGCCTCCCCAAGCCACCTTGGACTTGGAGATCTTCCTGGCGAACCGTAATCCCATGTTCTGCAGAATCAGTCGGACGAAACTTCTCGCACGTGTCTACCCACAGCGCTGGGTGCCCTGTCCAGTGCCTTCCAGAAACACCTATTTGCCCAGCCATCGCGCTATTTGACTACGCAGCTCAGTCCTGTCCGTGTTTTTGAACTGAAGCTGTGTAAATATTAGCACAGCTTAGTTCATAGTCCGACTTCCTTGGGCAGAAGGCTGACATCCTGGCTGGGTCCTCCAGAGGCTGTCCCCCATTACAACATCTGGGACCTATTGTAGGCATCCCTGGGGACACTCTGGTCAAGTCACTGGAATCCCTGCCTTGGTTGCCCATTTAGAAGCCAAGGGTAAACAGAGGTGTGGGTCGCTGCAAGGTTCCAAAGCAGCAGAGCGTCAGGGTGCGTCACGCACAGGGCCGTGTGTGCGGGGTGGTGTGGCTGGGCCTGGGAGTGGTTTTCTCAGGCGCATTATAGACCGGCAGGGGGTCTCCTGGGGTCCCTGGAGCATAGTGGGTCCTTTCTGGGTTTAGGGAGAAGGAGACAGCCAGCTGGGGGGACTCTGGATGGTGACAGCTGGACTCTCAGCTGGCCTCTGAAAGCCTCCTCACCTCTGGGAGCACCTAACTCAGCTTTCACAGCCCAGAGGCTGGAAGGATTCTCTCCAGCCACCCCCCAGCTTCCTTCGGAACCACAGACCAGATGTGGCAGAGCAAGTGGGCCCCACCTGCCCTGAGGCTAATGGGCCAACTGGGCTGGACCCGCGCGGCCTCTCCATCTCCAGGACACCTGGTCTATGCGCTGGCGCTGGGGGACAGCTGTTCATCAGCAACCCAGACTGCAGAAGGATCTGAACAGGACCCCTGCAGCTGGAAGGGACTTGGAGCGCACATACACGGAGGGACTTCTGAGAAGGGATGTGGGGCTGAGGACACGGCACGTGGAATGGGGAGCAGATCCCTTAGTGTTTTGGATCAGGAGCGAGGGAGTACAGACAGGACGCACTGACTCGTCATGGTCGCCACACTCTCCCTGGACTGCTGGCCCAGAGAACAAAGACTCAGGGTACCCTGTGCAAGGACGAGTATACAGTAGGCACTCAACAAGGCTCAGAGTTGTAGAGCTGATGAGACTGGATGCTCGGCCTGTCGGCTCTCCTGCAATATCAGGATGCAAACAATACTGAGAGAGACAGCTGATGAGCTGCAGAGGGTGGCGGCCACGTGTGGGAGCGGAATATTGTGACCCCCTTTCCCAGCCCATGCCTCTGATTCCAGACAGATGGTCCTGCAGCTGCAGCCTGCCTGGCCTCCGCCCCAGATATAAGGAGCTTTGGGTCCTTGGAACCACCCCCTCTCCACAACCCCACACCGAGCCCCAAGCACTTGGTGGGGAGGGGGCAGAGGGGACCCCATGCCTGTTCTCAATGCAACTCCCAGGCACACGTCTGCAGGATTTTTGAAATGAAAGATCAAAAGGCTCCAGGTGGGCTTCCCTCAGAGGGGACCTGACCCAAGCCAACAAATTCCCTCAGCCCCACACCCCTGCTCCTTGCAGGGGCTGCAGACAGCTTAAGGGGCAGCTGCGCTGGAGCAGAGAGAGGAAATCAATATTCTCCGCACATTCGCACACACTCTTTCTCCCTTTCTCCATAAACACTGCCGGTGATGCTCAGACAGACGCCCACAGGCCCCTGAAACAGAAGGGCTGGCCTCTGAGACACCAGACTCTGTCCATGACCACAACAGGCACTCTTCACCTCCCATGTAAACAACACCCCCAGCCCCGCCAGCAGCCCCCCTCCTGTCTGCTCTCCAGCGAAACCAGCAGCCACACACAACCAAACTTCAGGCACCCAGCACACTCCCAGGTGGCCCTGCCAGGTGCAAGGTATCTACCTTGGGCTGTTTGGCACACCTGGAATGCAATTCATGGTCCCAAAGGGATCCCTTCTCCTTGGAGCTCAGGGTCTCAGTGACAAAGTGGTCTCCAATAAACACATCTGCAGGAGGCCTCCCCTGGGCCCCTGCAATCAGACACAAACACAGAGCCGGCTGGGCACCCTCCCTGCCACAAACTTCCGTCAAGTCACCGGCTCTCTCACCTTCACACCCACATCAGCTTCCGTCCAGGCTCCCCCTCACTCCATCGCTCAGGCACGCCTGTCCCCCTACGGTCTCGGGTCCTGCACTGTGCCCCTCGCACTAACTGGGACGCACTGGGGCAGGCGGCTTTCCTCGGCCACACGCTGGAACCCCGGTCCTCACAGTCACACGCGCTCCCGCACGCCCATCCCGGCAGCCTCCACCAACTCCTCGCACTAAAAACCGCGGCACCCGGACGCTCTCGCCAGCCCGGCTGCGGTGCCACCAGGATCGGGGGCCACCTCCCTCCGCACCTCCCCGCCGCGCCCCCTCGGCCTCCGCCCAGCCGCGGGCCCTTACCCGCTGTCAAGCTCCAGCTCCAGCAGGGACTGGGTCCTCTCCGAGTGGCAGTGCAGGCACCACATGGCGGCCGCAGCGGGAGCTGCCTGAGCCGGGCGCCCGGGACCCGGACCCAGGCCCGGCCCGGCCCGGCGCCGCCGCCTCCCGCCAGCGGCCGCCGGATCCTAGGACCGACAACCCCCGACCAGAACACCCGACCACCTGCCGCGCGACCACCGCACGTCCCGCAGACCCAGGGCCGGCCGGTTCCTGTCGCTCCTGGCCCGGAGTCCGATCCCAGGCTAGCCGCGCCGGCCCCTCCGCCGCCGCCCGCCTGGCGCAGCAAGAGTCCGGGCCGGAGGAATGTGGCCCGGAGGGGGCGGGGCCAGGGCGGGGGCGGGACCTCGAGGAGCCGCGGAGGCGGGGCCGCGAGGGGCGGTGCTGTGCACGGGGGCGGGGCTGCGAAGGGCGGGGCGTGCATGGGGGCGGTGCTGAGAGGGGCGGGTCGGGCGGAGC
>PVKS010036968.1:0-19031 GCA_004027875.1 Aplodontia rufa
TAGTCCCCACCTCCACAGATGAGTGGAGACAATCGACCCTTAGATCTCTGGGTTAAGCTGATTTTACTCATCATGATCTCTTCCATAATCATCCATTTACCCTCGAAGGCTGCAATGTCATTGTTTCTAATTGCTGTGTAATATTCCATGGTATAAATGTACCACAGTTTTTGGATCCATTCTTCCTGTGAGGGACACCAGGGTTGTTTCCATAGCCTAGAAGATCCACTCCCATCACCAATTTCAATTCATAAGAAGTTTCAAAAGATGACACAGAAGATGAAGTAGGTAATTTATATTAAAAATTTGTTTTAATGTCTTATCCCTGAGAACTATGTTTCTTCTGTCAGTGCTTTCCAGTAGAACTTACAGTGAAATGTTTTTCCATAGCTTGATAAACTGCTCATTTAAAATTCTAATACAGAATCCTTTTGTAAAAGACTCAGAATTAGTTGTTTTAAAAATGAATGGGCCGAAGTTAGAAAGAAACCCATCTGTGTTAGTCAACTGTTCATTGTTATGACCAAAATACCCAAGAAGAACTGCTTAGAGGAGGAAAAGTTTTTTGGGGCTCATGGTTTCAAAATTGTAGTCCATGTCCATTGCTCTGGGCCTGTTATGGTTCAAGTATAAGATGTCCCCCCGAAGCTCCTGTGTCGATGCAGGAATGTTCAGAGGTGAAGTGATTGGACTGTGAGAGCTGTAACCTAATCGGTTCATCCTAGACTGAATGGACTGAGTGGTAATTGTAGGCAGGTGGGACATGACTGGGAAAATAACCTGGAAGAATTCATCTACCCTGTAGTACCTTCCTTTCTCTCTCTCTCTTTCTCTCACTCTCTCTCTCTCTCTGTTTCCTAGCCAACCATGAATGGGGCAGTCCTCCTCCACCATGCCCTTCCACCATGATGCTCTGTCACATCTTGGGCCCAGAGCTATGGAGTTGGCTGACCATGGAATGAACCTCTGAAAACATGACCCAAAATAAATTTTCACACCTCTAAGTCACTCTTCTTACCTATTTTTGTTAAAGCAATGCAAACCTAGCATATCATCCTAAGCAAAACTGCTAACTGCCATTTACCATGCCACATTCAGATTGCTAAATGCTATGCTCGACAAAGATTAATCTGTCCTAGCAAGAAACTTCTGAGACAGCAATTTAGATGTGATATATAATCTATGTTACACCTTCTGATGGGATATATAATGCATGTTATCTTGCCAATTTAGCAATACAATGCACAGAGTACACTAAAATTTCAAATATTCTAGAACCATAAGCTTTGTATTATTCATTATTTATAAGCTAGCATTTTTCAAAGTTATAAAGTGCTATAAAATATACTGAACATAAAAGCCATAATAAATACCCTTCCTCTCAGCCTTAGCTCCACCAAAATGCCGGGTCATATCTCATTATAAATTAAGCATCACATCTCCGGTGACTTTAGCCTTGTCAGGGTTCCCACTGCTTTTGCTGATATTTGTCATTTCATCAACTTCTATCTTGTATTATCTATGTATTACTTCCTTGAAATTCCCAGCATTGATTTGAACTAAAATCAAGGAGAAAGGGAACCCTACATTGAGTGATGATTTAGTTACAAGCAATGTATAGGAATTTTAAATATATCATCTTACTTAATTTTCATGAAAGCCCCTGAGATCAATGCCTCCAGATTACAGAAGAAGAGTTGGTATGACCCCTGATCAGCAAGAACCCTTCTTTGCTAAGTTCTAGTAAATAGAAATTCAGATTCTTTTCCAGGAAGATCACACACTATGGAAGTTTTCAAATCCTGCTGATATCACTAGTCTGTCTTCTGCCAGGTCACAGAAGAGTAGGTACAGTCCCTAAACAGTACTGTCTGATCCAAAGGGCAGTTTGACCTTTTTAATAAGTTTTAATCAGTTTTATGTTGTTTCTTACAAAGACTCTGATGCTTCAGGATTTAAGAAAGACAAATATTAATACTTTGAGGGGATTTTTTTCAGGAAAAAAATGGTATCACAAGACAAATATAGGTTATTGTAATAAATTTTTAGAGCTAATTTTCATAGTGGAATCATCAACAAATGTTCATTTGCCAGGAAAAGAGGTCAGTCGCTATCTGACTGTTAAGCATGTTTTAGGAACATGATTTAAAACACAGGCATTAGCACTGGTCTGTCTATTGTTAACCTTTACATAATAAAATCAACTGAGATTATTAACCCAACCGATGCAGGACTCTCCACAATTTTAATGATGAACAAGCTGTTACCCCAGTTTATCTCAGAAAATCAGTAATTTTAATGGGTAATGCAAATTCTCTGGTTATATTTGTGTGTTTGTTCCTCTGCTTGATTTAAATCTATGATTCATTTTATAATGCCAAAGTAAATATGTGCTTTTGCTTAGGTTTATAGTAAATTAATAGGCTAAGTTCACGGAGCGCCATGGTGTCTAGAATCAGGACATAATTTTCCTTTGCCATTCTTGAAAGAGAGGAAGTAGTTTTGCTTTAAAATGCTAGTACAGTATTTTTTCAAAGAGGTCAAGCTGAAACTGATTTTTAACCTGGAGTGACTTCTATAAATTTCTATGTATTTTCATTTGGGGTTTTAGAACGATTCTGTTTCCTGATTTAATAATACATATGATTACAATGAGGGAGATATTTTATTATTATTTTGAATCTAAATCTAACACACAGACCTATGGGAGAAAGGAAAGAAACAAAGGATAGCAGGGAGGAAGCAGGTAGGTAGGAAGGGGAGAGGGAAAGAAGGGGAAGGGAATAGAAGGGAAGGCATACTGTATTGTTCAAATTTATTTTTATAATACCGTGTGGATGGGAAGTTGATGACTTTAAAGAATTGCACAGGAATATGAACTCCGCAGGCCATCAGTTTTAGTCTGACGCCAATGTTGCAATATTAATCATAGTCACCACCATTTGTTGAGTCCCAATCGGGAGCTGGACACTGCAGGAGGCACTAGTCATCATCATGTCATTGGGTCCTTATCACACTGCAGGTGGGTATGATAGTGACTCACATTTTACAGTTGAGGAGCCTGCAGCTTAAAGAGAGCTGAAGAACTGGAGGAAGCTAGCAAGCCGCAAGATCAGCAGCCCACCCAGGTCAGACTGCAGAGCCCAGAGGCCATTACCTGCTCGCCCATTCATTCTCTTCATTTCACTTCTTTCATTCTTCATTTTGTTATTCTGCATTAAAGAAAGATACACGACAGGTTTAAAAGTGTTTCCAGAAGGAAAATCGTCGTTTTTTTTTAAATCCTAAACTGTGGAGACAAACTTATGAGGGGCTATCTTACTCCTTCAGATTTTCTTAACACACACACACACACACACACACACACACTCACACCACTTCTCTTTCTGCGCAGCCTTACAAACCAGATCAACTTCCATGAAAGAAGAGTCATGCTATAAAAAGGTTCTAGATTTCATTTCTGTGTTATTTTACTTATCTGATATACTCCTGTCTCTCCGATTACTATAACATTTTAGGAAATAGAAGTAAAAGAATAGATAATAAGAGAAAATGTAAATCTGTTATCACCTGTGAAACATTCTCATTATACTTAAGAAGTTACACTATTTAGAGAAAACCATACTTGTTAAGCATTTTTGTTGTCCTCAAACTATTACTGATAAAGTGAAATGTGAAGGCAAGAGAAACCATTTTTGCCAAAAAAAAGTCCAGTTCATAATTTTATAAGACCAGAGCTTGATTTCAAATTTGTTTATGCTAAACTGAAGAGAATGTGTTTATTACATTATCTAATCACTATATTTCACAAGTCTTTCCAGGGCTTTCTAGCATATACTTTCTGAGAGACTCTGGGCCATTACTTGGCACTCAGAGAAATGTGTTCATTTTTTTCTTTTAAGTGCTATGTACTATATCCCAGTTCTTATAACATGATTGGCTGCACTGAAGCAGACATGCATTCCTGCTTCAAGCTCATACAAATGGGAAACCCCACCACTGTTTTAACTTTAATATAGGAAGGAAAAATTTACGCCCAAAACCCAGCAAATTAAAAATAAAAATACAGAAAAAAAAAGGATGTACCACCAAGGCAGTAAAAGTAAGGCGACAGTCCCAGACAGACAGAAGATGAAGGGACCAGGCGATGCCCTTTCTCCACCCACCTTCCTCTGGATTTTTTTTTTTAACCAGTTCCTGTGCTCCACCTCTCTGTGTACTTTCCCTGTGTCTCTCTGTCTGGGAGGATTCTGCACGTTACTAAAACCCCTTGAGAAGTGATATACATCTGCAACTCCTGACAAGTTACATCCCTCCTGGGAGGCCTTTAACTGATTGGTCTGTAACTATTAAAATTTTCTTCTGTCTGAATAGGAGGGATATAAAGTGTGAACTTCAATTTTGCATTTCAGACATGAGTCTGAGTTTCCTCACTGGGACTCTGCTTGATATCTGGCCCCTTACTTGGCCAAATTCCATTTCCAGTCCCATTCCCCATGCTCTTGTTTTTCTTGGGTGCACTTACTAATAAACAAATTCCACATAAGTCGTCACCTCAGGGTCTACTTCTGAAGATGTCAACATAAGACATGGTACTGAGTCCTCACAAGGTAAGAGTTGGAACTGGTTACTCTACCTAAAGCCAGGAGCCTGAAAGGAAACTAACTGCAAGAAGCCACCAGCCTAGGGAGACCATAAGCAAGCTCTTCAAAAGGAAAAAAGAAAAAGAAAATTCAACCACGATAAGGTGGGACTCCTGCTGCCAACACACACTCATGTGGAATCATAATTTATATTATTTATTTGAGAATAGGAATCACCAAGCTAAGAAACAAAACTAAAAACTGGTTCAGAGCAGGTGGGATGCACATGGAAATGCAAAACTACTCTACACTGGCATTTTTTTCTTGAACAGGACAAACAGCTTCCACAGGAGTGAACTGGGGAGGGGTGGATATGATGGTTGATGAGAGAAGCCATCTTCTAAAAACATCACACACCATAAAAAGAAACGGTTTCACCTCGACAGAGTCTCATTTCAGCAATGGGATGATTCTATAATCTGAAAACAAACAAAATAAATATATATTTTAAATTATTGAGGAAGATAATGAGAACCACAACAAAAGAAAATCCACTATAAAAGCTAGCAGACAGATTTGACAAAAATTTAATAGAAAATCAACAAAGATTATAATGGCAGCAGGACATGGTGGCACATATCTGTAATCCCAGGAACTCAGAAGGCTGAGGCAGGAGGACTGCGTGTTCAAAGTCAGCATCAGCAACTCAGTGAGGTCCTGAGCAACTTAGGGAGAACCTGTCTCAAAATTTTAAAAAACTATTTTGAAAAGGGCTGGAGCTTCCAGTGGTCAGTGGTTAAGCATCTCAGTCCAATCTCTGGTACCAAAACCTATATATATACACATATATATACTATATATGCATACATACATATAGACATAGACACATATATGCTATATATACACATATATGTACATATGTATATTATATATATACACACACATGCGCACATATACGCACACATACATACATACACAGTATATGTTTGTTTATATATTGTACATGTTTGTGTATATATACATATATATATATAAAATTAGCCTATATAGGCAGATTGAACCTATACCTACCATTTTACTCTGAAAGCTGAAAAGCAGATAACTAGTATAAGAGAAACAGTAGACGCAAGGAAATGTCAATTCAAATTGGCAAGCAGGAGAGCTAGTAAGCAAGTCCATCCTACTACTGAACATATTCTGCAACTGGCAACACTGAGTAACGCTACAGCCGTGAGTGAAGGAAAAGGACTCAAGCAAGAAGATGAGGAAAAGCCTTCTATCGTGCTACATTCCCCTCCTTCACCTTTCCCAGCCCACTCTTGTGAACAGTTGCCTCTTCCGGAGAAATTTAAAAAAATTTTTTTAGAAAGTCAAAAATAATGATTATATGGACTGGTAGTTGCCTGAGTAGAAGGTAGGTAAGGGAAGCATCCCAAGAGGAGGAAGTTTAAGTGACCATGTGAACACTGAATGCTGCACGTCTTGGCTGCCAGAACAAATCAGACCTGGACTGTCAAGGAGAATCAAAATCAGATACTTCTGAGTCTGCAACCCTCCCACGAGGAAAAGCCTGCAGATACTGATCACCGTACAGAGGCACTCAGACCTGATAAGCTGCCCTTAGACTCAGATCTTTTAATCAGCTTTTGAGTCTCTAGGCCCTAATCATGAATAATCAAGCAAAAGGGATCAAAAGAGTCACACAAAAACATTATTTCATAAGAAACCAACACTGTAAAGGGAGAAAAAAACCTAAAAAATGAATGAATGAATGAATGAATGAATGAATAAGATATCATTCATATTCCCAGAGAAAGAATATTTTTAGATCCACAAAAAAGAATCTGTAAAATAAAAATAAAATTCGGAGAGGAGGTTGGGAAAATGAAAGCAAAGGAGGAAAGGAGAAATGTTTGGAAAACTTTGCTTTAATTATAGCAAAAATGAAGCACTCAACAGAAGACTTGGAAGATAAAGTTAACAAAATCTTCCAAAAAGTAAAGCAAAAGGAGATGAAAACATGGAGGGAAAAGGCAAGAAAAAAAGAGAAAGCATGAATGTTGAAAGAATTGAATCTTTAATGAAATATTATAAGGAATATTCCCCTAAAATGAGAAATAAATTTCCCAGATTGGAATGAGCTTAATGAATGTTCAGCACAATGGGACAAATTATATTTTCACCTGAATTCATCATTGCAACAATTCAAAGCACAAAGAAATAATAAGATTCTATCAAAGCATTTAATAGAAAAAATAGAAATATATGATATGAATAAAGTGGCCTTGTTCTTCTTTTAAAGAGAAAGAGGGACAGAGAGAGAGAGAGAGAGAATCAATTTTATTTAGTTTTTTATGTGGCTTTCATTGCTTCTGACACTTCGTTGTGTATGTGGTGCTGGGATTTGAACCTGTGTCCTTGCGAATGCCAGGACAACACTTTAACTGCCAAACAACATTCTAGCCCTTACCACATCATCTACCACTCTAATTTTAAAATTAGATAATTTAAATTTTTTTCTTGACTAATAAATTAGTTTATTTCATTGAGAGATCTATAAAACATCCATACTTGAAACTAGTTTCAAAAGTAAAATTATGGGGCTGGAGTGGTGGCTCAGTGGTTATGATGCTTGCCTGACCTGTATGAGGTTCTCTCTTTCTCTCTCTCTCTCTCTCTCTCTGTCCCTTTTTCTTTAAAAAAAAAAGAAAAGTAAGGGCTAGAGCAGTGGCTTAGCAGTTACAGTGCTAATTCTTTCTCTCTCTCTCTCTCTCTCTCATGCCCACACACATACTGCCCCTCTCTCTTTAAAAAATATTCAAAAGTAAAATTGTGCCTAAGACAAATACCATGTCACTTGTCTATTAAATGAAAACACAAAAAAACCTCTTCATGTCGATTTTTTCTGAATGTTAAACAAAAATTAACAGAACAATTGTTTTGACACTTATTAACTGATTAATCATTTGAGCTGGTTCTGTGTATAACCTTAGCTCTTTTGTGTCATTTGTGTTTCCCTAAAAATTTCCTTTTTATTGTTGTCATGCAACTGTAATTATTTCTCTGAAATTTTACTGAACATTCCACATATAATAGTTAACAAACTGGAGAAGTTTGACATTCTTAGTTGGCTTTTCTCTATAGGTCATGTTCTACCTTGTAACATTATTTTGTGTACAGATTCTGAAGCACTTGGTAAGTTCAGATCAATTTTAATTTTCCTTGTTGAATCACATGATTATTTCAGCCCAAATATTTTCATTCAAAGTACCTTAATAAATGTTTCATGAGATAAAATTCATCAATTAAGTTGTCTCTATGATTATTAAAATTTAAGTATAAAAAATTAATATCATCTTCCATTTTTATTCAATTCTCTACATATGATTAATTTATCCAATTAAAACTAGTAGTTCTATCAAAAGATTTTCCTCATGACTCAAGATAACAAAATTAAAATTATGGATTTTCAAAATTAAAAGAACATTTGCCCTCTCCTCTCATTTGGTTCAATCCCTCATTTGGCTGTTGTAGATAAATATCACTGCCTTCCTCTATGCAGACTTTGTTCTAATAATTGCAACTGACTGAAAAATTCTAAAGCTAAGTTTGGGTTCTTCATTCATTGAATTCTTTGATGAAAATATTCTGAAAAACTATACAAATGCAAGTACAAGTTAACAGGGTTCCAAAACAGCTGGACAATGGATGATTGACACATTCATATGTCAAATGTTCAATTTTTTATGAAAAATCATATTATTTATCTCTTCTATTTTTTTTTAGATATACATGACAATAGAATATACAATGACAATTACAAAAGCTTGGTGTATACCATGTTTTAACTCAGTCCCCAGTATTTCCCCTTCCACTCCCCTCCTCCCACTCCCTGTTCATTTTAGATACACATGACAATAGGATAAACATTTTCTTAAAAGCATGCAGTATGACTTATTCTCATTCAGCCCCCATTATCACCCCTTCCCGTTCTCTTTTTTCTACTCTACTGATCTTCCTGTTATTGACTGAGAGCTTTTCTAATGGAATTGATAAAGAACAGCATGAAAAGAGACACATGCTATCACACTAAGGTGCTTTTGAAGAGCAATGTTTTCCATCCTGATATCCTATGCAAAGTCACAATCACACATGAGAACAGAATAAAAACTGTGCACTCTCTGATGATTCTTACCATGTATTTATTCACTGAAGAGTTGGAAGATGTCTCCTGACCAAAGGCAATGAAATAAGAGCGACCATCAAGAAAAAAGAAGCCATGGGATGCTAGGCTGAAAAACGCCCTTTGTAACAAATGGGTCCTCACCTTACAAACTCAGGAATCTGTATTATTTTAGATGGGAAAGCATCTTAGCACAGTCAATTAAGGAGCTTGAGATGCTTTATCCTGACTTTCTTAGGATTAGGGAAGACCCTAAATGCAATTGTGTTCATTCTTGTGAGGCAGAGACAGAGGATGGATGCTTTATCCACAGAGAGGAGGCAGAGATGGGAGGTGTTGGTCTTGAAAATGGGAAGGATGGAACTACAAGCTACAGAATGCCTGCACCACAAGAAGCCATGAAAGGCCAGGAGCACATTTTCCCCAAGGGCCTCCAATGAGCACCTGGTCTTGCCGACATCTTAGCTTCAGCTTGGCGAAAATAATCTTGGTCTCTGTCCTGCAGTGTCTATCAGGAGACATACACACCTCAACCGCGCGACTTGATCTTATGTTTCTAATTTATACACAGAAATCCAGAAACCTTCTGTGAGAATGGATATTAAGGATATAGGATGATAGAGAAAGGGACATAAAATTGGATCAGGTCAAATTTATTAGTATGGATCCACTTTACTCTCATGAGTGGAGACCAAATGTTTGTGATCCTCCCTCCCCCTGCTGACTGGCTCTGCACACTAGTTGCACAGTTCTCAGATCTCTGGGGTGTCCCTCCTCCACTGAATCCAGGGGGCATGGCCCTGCTGGGAATTCTCTTCAGCAGCTCCACCTCTGCAGCTAATCTCTGCCTGGGATCCACAGCTGGCTGAGCCATCTTGCAAGTTCTAGGTAGAGTAGCCATGTATCCATGACCCTTGCACTCTGGGGAGGGGCAGCAGAAAGATCTCCAGAATGCACCCCATCGCTTTAGTGAACAGCACCCGACTTTCTCCTAGCCACACCAATCTCCTTATTAAACGGTTGCTGGGCCACACCCTTGATTTTCTCTCCTACACACATTATCTTATTCTTTACATGGCCAGACTGAGAATGTTCCTCATCTTTATGTCTGCTTCTCTTTTGTTTATAATTTCTGTCTTTAAATCATTTCTCTCTTCTTGCATTTTACTACAAGCAGTAAGAGAAGCCATCCAACACCTAGTGCTTTGCTGCTCCGTTTTGGGTTTTTTGTGTGTTTGCTCGTGGATGTGTTTTTTCTGACAAGTATCCTGGTTCTTTGTTCTTAACTTCTGCCTTCCACAAAGTTCTAGGACATGGACACAGTTGAGCCAAGTTCTTTGCCATTTTATAATAATAATGGCATTTCCTCCAGTTTCCCCTGTTTGTCCTTTCTATCTGAGGACACATGGGAACGGCCTTTACAAACCATGTTTACACCGACATTCTGTTAATGACCACCTGAGAACCTCTAAGAACACTGAGATTCTCCCTGCAGCTCTTCTCTTCTTCTGAGCCCTCATCAGAATTGCCCTTAATACTCTATTCAAGGCAATATAGGTAGGCTTTTTCCAGCTTTCTCTTCCAAACTCTTCCAGACTCTACCCATGACCCAGTTGCAAAGCTACCTCTACATATTTCAGCATTTGTTGTAACAAAGCCCCAGCTTTTGGCACTAATCGTTGTCTTAGTTTATTTGGTGCTGCTATAACACAGCACCTGAAACTGGGTTATTATAAAGAACAGAAATTTATTTTACAGTTCCAGAGCCTAAGAAGTTAAAGATCATGGCACCGCATCTGATGGGGGTCTTCTTGCTGCAAGCTCTCATGGCAGAAGGCAGAAGGACAAAATAGAAAGAAGCAACTTCCACAATCCCTTTCCATAGCAGCATTAATCAACTCATGTGAGCACAAGCCTTTTAGCCTAAACAATTCCCCAAAGATCCTACCTCCTGAGATTGTCTCACTGGAAATCAAGTTCTAATAAGTGAATCTAGGAGAAATACTTATACCGCAACAAATGCCAAATTAAGTAACCATAGTCAAAGAAATCTTTTTTAAAATTTTTTATTAAGGAGTTGAGTTATTATACAATCACAAACGCATACAAAGTAACAATATGACATGCATATGTTCTTAAACTAGAATTACCCACACATTGCCCACACCCTAGTCTCTTGATTCGTCTATACTTTGCCCCTTATAAGTGACATAAATGCTTAGATTGTGAAATTTCCAGAATTAAATGATTCCATAGGTATTATTAGATTCTCAAAGGAGTAAGAATTTGGTACATTGTTCATTGTCTCCCTAGAACCCACCCTATCTTCTCTCCCTCTCCCCTCCCTCCCACCTCTCTCTTTCCCTCTCTCCCCCACATACCTATGGTTGTCCTAGATTATGTGTTTCTATGCCCTTGGTGGGCCTAAAACATGAGTTTGACAACCTTTCACCCAAGACTGGGTTTATCTCCAGTCTCCATAAATGAGTGAAAGCATTCAACCTTGACTCTCTGGGTTTGGCTAACTTTGCTTAGCATGATTTCTTCCGTTTACCTTCAAAGGCTGCCATATCGTTATTTTTAATTGCTGAGTAGAACTCCATTGTTTTTATGTGTGTATGTATATGTGTGTGTGCATTGTTATAAATGAAATTAAACACGTGGTCGAGTGTGGGTGAGCAAGGCAGAAATTTTACTTGGCCAAAGGGCAAAAAGAATGTGCCCCCTGCAAGGAAATGATGGATTTTTAATTCTGACCTGATGCAATACTGCCCTTCACTCTAATTGGAGGAGCTCAGGTGCACAGTCTGTGCAATTGGCTGGAATTAGGTGGAGGCAGGTGCAAAGAGTGAGTAGGCGGTGACTGGGAGAGAGTGGGAGTGGGAGTCCCGCATGTGGTGAGAGTCATAGTGATTCAAAGTTCATCAGAAGAGCATGTTGAGACCCCTTTAATGTGTGTATAGTGAGTCCAATATCATTCAGTGGTCCAGACAGCTGTCTCAGTGGTGAGCAGGACTTAATAAGGCTCTTCCCATGCAGGATCCAGCTTATTTTCCTTTCAGACCCAGATCAGGACATGGTTCCCCTGCTGATGTGGATGTGCAGGAAATTCCAGAGGTGGTGTCTGTGCCAGGATGCCCTGTAGTCTCAAAGAGGTTAAGGTAGAAAAGATATTAATATATAAATTTTAAGAAATTGATCCTTCATTTCAAAGGTGGGAAACCCCATCATTTTACCTAAATATGGTAATCTATATAGCAATTCAAAAGAGGATAAGCCTATGTCCTTTCAGGGAGCTGTTCTATTATTATTATTATTAACCCTTCTACAGATGATACAGCCTACATTTACTTGTTTGGCTACTGTATAAATTCCCATGCACCCATATATTCTTAGTATAGCATTGCATATGGCCTGTGGGCCCCAATGGCTTCCCTTATGTAAATGGGTCATCATTTCCCTACCTTCAGGTAGAAGCCATTTTCCCTTCAGGAGTCTTGGAAGCTCCCAATTTTATTATTTTCCTTCCTGTGGCTGAATATTGGAGTAACCAAGAGAGGGGATAAAACAGTGGTAAAATGGAAAATAGAGACTTCTGATTGTAGGGCAGCCTCTTTAGCAGCTTCATCTGTTGGTCTATTGCCTTGGGCCTCTGTGCTGCTGCCCCATTGGTGCCCTGGCACATGTATGATAGCTATTTCTTCAGGTAACAATAAACATTCTAGAATTTGAATAATTAATTTATTTTGTGTATTAAATCCCTTCCTCTACTATTGATTAGATCGTGTTCAGTTCAAAGATTTCCCCAAAGCATGGACAACTCCAAAGGCATATCTGGAGTCTGTATAAATTGTTCCCTTTTTTCCCTTTAGAAATTTTAGGATTTGGTTTAAATCAAATAGTTCACAGGTCTGAGAAGACCACCCATTGCGTAGCCTTCCTGATTCTTTTATTTTTGACTGTACCCCATCCCATCTATTACAGAATATCCATTATGCCTTTTCCCTTGAATAATCTGGGAGGATTAATTTATTAAGATCTTAAGGCCTGTTGAGAAAGGGATTTCTCTAAGGTCTGGTATTCTATTAGATCCATGCAGTACTATTTAGTAGAATCAGAGGGGTTTTCCCTCAATTAACGATTCAGCCAGATTTAAAGAGTTTTCAGTAGTGAGTGTTAAATCATCCCTTCCTGGAGAATAGCCTCATACTTAAGAATTCTGGAGTCAGTTAGTCATCTCCCCACCTTTTGGTGGGGAATGGTTCTGACCTGATGGGATGTGCTCACTATTAAGGCCCCTCCAAAAGTTAACTTTCAATTTTCTTCTACCAAAAGGGCAGTGGCAGCCACTGATTGGATACTTTCAGGTCATCCCCTGGAGACTGGGTCTAGCAGTTTAGATAAATAGGCTATTGGATGTTTTGCCTCCCATGGTCCCGGCTTAGAACTCCCAGAGCTGTTCCCATATCTATATTTACAAGCAAATAGAATGACTTTTCATTTGAGGGTAAAGCTAACATTGGAGTCCTTTTAAGGGCTTAAGAGGTTCTAGTGATTGAAGTTCCTCAGGCTTCCAAAGGTTTGGGTCAAGCTCTCCATCTAAAAACTTAAGATATAGTCTTCTAGTCTTAAAGACATAAGAGTCTATCCATAATCTATAGTATTCCATCAGTCTTACGAATCTTTTACTTTTTATGATTTTCTAATTATATGAAGCCAGCTATTAGTTACAATGTGTACTTTTAACATTTCTTGCCCTAAGGCATCATTAGTATTTAACCCAGAATACTTCTTCATTTGTTCCTCTAATTTACTCAAAAATTCTGTTAGCCCTTTATCTCTCTCTTGGCATATTTTAAAAGCTTTGATTAAATTTTGGGACCGAGGGACTGCCTCTTTTATTTCTTTTATAATTAAGTCTTTGAGGTATTTCATATTTCCCTGTGTACCTCATTGTTATTATTCTAGTGTGGCTCTTCAACTGGATATTTTACCTCAGTTGGTGGGGCTCTAGATCCAACTAGGTGGTCATGTTCTCAGCTCTTCATTGCAGATCACCTAATGATTGTTCTTTCTTCTTTAGAGAATAAAATACTTAAGAGATGAGTTCAGACCATGTATAGAATTGAGGGCCAAGAAATTGTTCTAATTATCTTTTTAATCTAGGTAGGGAAGGGTACGAAATTGGAGAAGGGACAGAAGCTGCTGCAGTCAGCTTCAGTTCCCTCTCACCCTTCATTGGTATATTCCTGGGGGCAGGAGATGGGTTTTGCCCCTCAGCTGAATTACAATCCCATCCATTTTAATTTTTCCTCTTCTGTTTCTGTTTTGTTGATCTTAAGAGGGAAGAGTATTTTAAGTCTTTCTTTCTAACAGAGAGCATATTTTATTTCTTCCCAATTGTTAGGGTCTTTATCAATTACGTGTTCTATTAATAATTGGCAAATCCAGTCATTATATGCCCCAAACTTTGGCCAGTATATTGATGGATTTTAGATAGGTTCTTGGGTCCAAATAGGGCAACAATATTCTACCATCTTTGATTTTTCCTTCATTTTCATGTTAGGATTATCCTCCTAATATTTTCTCGTATAGCCCAAAGGGTTATATAAGGGGATTTCTGTGTTTTTTTCCCCCGCCAGCATCCTGCTTTTCTACAGCAGAATTTTTATTTTTCATCCCATTTTCTCCCTGCACATGATTTTTGGGTTTCTGAGTCCAGGAAAAATAATCTTGCTATTTTTCTTTACTGGAGGTCTGTTTAGACCCCCTTTGTTCCTCTAGTCATTACTCCTGTCCTCGCATATCCTCCAGTTGCCAGCGTTGTGGATTTGGAGTTGGCATGTTTGCCCTGTGTCCCAGACACATTTTAAACCCATTCAGATTATACCCAATGGGATGTTTCGACCACCAAGGCAGTATACATCCCTTTCTTCCCTCGAATTTAAGAAAAAAGATAGCTCCTACTTTTGGCTTGTGCATGAAATTATTTGTTTTCCAAGATTCTGGCTGGCTTGTGCACCCCTGTGTTGCCTGTTCACCTTCGACCTCTAGTTCTGTCAGTCTTGGGAGTCCTAGTCCTTCTCCACCCTTGAGGCCACCATAACGAGATATTGGAACACATCTCCCCTTGGGAGAGGAGCCCCATGACCCCCAGGTGACTTGTTGAGCCCCACATTGTGTGCTAAATTGTTATAAATGAAATCAAACATGTGGTCAAGTGTGAGCAAGGCAGAAATTTTACTTCGGCTGAAGGCTGAAAGAATGCGCCCACACCAAGGAAATGACGGATTTTTAATTCCAACCTGACGCAATACTGCCCTTTGCTCTAATTGGAAGAGTTCAGGTACACAGTCTGCGCGATTGGCTATAATTAGGTGGAGGCAGTGCAAAGAGGGAGTAGGCAGTGACTGGGAGAGAATGGAGGTGGGGGTCACCGCACACGTGGTGAGGGTCATAGTGATTCAAAGTTCATTGAAAGAGGAAGGGTGGGTACTGGAAGGGTCCTTGGAAAGAGGTGGGCATACACAGGTGAGGGAGTTACTATCTTTAAAGGAGGAGTGGAGATCTAAAATGAATATAGTGGGTTATACATCACAATCTTTCAAGTTTGACAGAAAAGACACACATCTTACAGTACACACACACACATACATATATATATATATATATATATATATATATATATATATATATAATCACAGTTTTTTGATCCATTCATGGCATCTGGGCCATTTCCATAAAACAGCTATTATAAATTGAACTGCTCTGAATATAGATTTTGCTGTGTCTCTGTAATGTGCTGATTCTAACACCTCTGGGGAAATACCCAGAAGAGGGATAGCTGGATTATATGGTGGATCCATCCCTAATTTTTTGAGGATTCTCCAAACTGCCTTCCAGAGTGGCTGGACTAGTCTGCAGTTCTACCAACATTGTGCTAGTGTTCCTATCTCCCATAACTCCTCCAGCATCTATTATTGTTTATATTCTTCATCTTTTCCAATCTGACTGGAGTGAGGTGAAATCTTAACGTAGTTTTGATTTGCATTTCTCAGATTACTAGTGATTTAGAACACTTTCCCATGTATTCATCAGCTTGCTCACTTTCCTCTGTTGAGAAGTTTCTATTTAGCTCTTTGACCCATTTGTTGATTGGATTATTTGTGTTTTTTGTATTAAGTTTTTTGAGTTCTTTGTAAATTTTGGATAATATTTCCCTATCAGAGCATTCATGGGCCATGATTATCTCCCATGCTGTAGCTTTTTCTCTTGACAATTTTGACCAATTCTTTGGCTGTGCAGAAGCTTTTTAGTTTAATGGCATCCCACTCATTGATTTTTTACTTTAATTCTTTCACTTTAGGAGTCTTCTTGAGAAAGTCTTTGCCTACTTCCAAATGCTGGAGTGTTGGTCCTAACTTTCCTTCTAGCAGTTTCTTGATAGCTGGTTTAATTCCTAGTTCTATAATCCATTTTGATTTGGTTTCTGTGCAAGGTGAGAGATAAGGATCTATTTTCAACTTCCTGCAAAGTGTGTCCAGTTTGTCCAGCACAATTTGTTGAATAAGCTGTCATTCCTCTCTCTCTCTCTCTCTCTCTCTCTCTATATATATATATATATATATATATATATCAAAGATATATATATCTTTGTCAAAGATCAGATGTTTAAAGATTTCTGGGTTTGTCTCAGAGTCTTCTTTTCTATTCCATTGGTCTTCATTTCTATTTTGACACCAGTACCAATCTGTTTTTGTTACTACGGCTCTAGAGTATAGTATTGCAAATCTACTTGTTTTGTCTTTCTTGCTTAGTAAAGTTTTGGTTATTCCAGATTTCTTGTTCCAAATGAATTTGAGAATTGCTTTTTCTATATCTGTAAATAATGACATTGATATCTTGATGGGAATTGTACTGAATCTATATAGCGCTTTTGGTGGAATGGCCATTTTAATTATATTAATTCTGCCTACTCAGGAGCATGGAACATCTTTCCCTCTTCTCAAGTCTTCTTCAAATTCTTTCTTCAATGTTTGATAATTTTCATTGTAAAAATCTTTTACCTCCCTTGTTAGATTAATTCCCAAGTATTTTATTCTCAAAGAAGACTTCAAGAAAATGAAATTAAAGGAGAACAATAATTTGTTATACACAAGACTTCACATCAACAAGAAGTCAAAGAGATGTCTACAAATGTTCACTAAGAAAATTACTGTCAATCTAAAAGTCTATTCCTAGTTAAATAATCATTCAAAAGTTGAGAAGCTAAACTTTTTTGATCCCAGGAAAATCTGACCTTACTTTTTCAGACTGTCAATAAAATAATCAATAGAAGATATATTTCTGTGGAAAGGAAATTAAACCTCTAATGAGGGAATACTAAAGAACACTGCATTAAAACTGATGCAGAAATAGATATGTCTAAATTAAAACTGATGATCAAAATGATTAACATGGAATAAATGGGATTTTAAAAGTCTAATTCTGAAATAAAGTAGTTGATAAGTGTGACAGACTGGAAACAGCAGATAGTCCTTTTAAAATTTTGTTGTTTTGAAGGAAGGTAACAATGCTGATGCACTTCAAACTTTGGTTCAGTACACATGCCAAAATTTTAAGAGACATACTGATGTAGTAAACTATGGAATTTCCCAAAGTATACAGGACAAAAATTTTATTTAAGAGGAAACAAGAAAGAAGAAAAGAATAAAGCAATAAAAATGTATGACCATACAGGGAAAAAATGATGGTAGGATATCCAAGTACATCCAAAACAAAAAAACACAGACAATTCAACTGACAAACCCACAAAATTAGTGGTATACCTTAACATTAGAAACTCTAACTTTTAGAAAAATGCATAGATGAAGCACTCAAAAAGTTAACGAAAAAAAACGGTGTAAGATTTGATACTACAATTTAGAAATCTGATCTAATGCATACCTATGATCCATTCTCTGGAAAATCTGTACCCAGCAATTAGCAGCAAGCATCCTTTTCAAGCACACAGAGAAAAAACGTAAAACTTGGCCATCCGTACAGACAATTCTGGATAAATATGGAAAACTCTGTCTCTTGGCTCTCCAATACAATATCCCTATTTTTCCCTACTAGGAAGGCCTGCTATTGTGTTCAGGTAGCAAAAAGAGTTCCTCTGATCTGAGGTAGAGGTTTCCTCTCCCAAGCTTCAAAGGAGCTAAAAAATGATCAGCTCCAACCACTATTTTAAAACTGCATGTTCGTATTGTATAGGAATGCTATTGATTTCCTACAGTAATACAGCAATTGTATTTTTAAATGTACTCTTAAAAGTTTTCTAACATCATGTGGTATGCAAAGTGTTGCTCTTTTTATTTCCATTCCTTAGGCACTGTATCTCTTTCTTCTAAAGCATAAGATATAGGATATACTCATGTATAGCAAACTTTATTTTTTTGAACAGGGGACTGAACCCAGGGGAATTCAACCACCCAGCCACATCCCCAGCCCTTTTTATTTTCTTTTATTTTTAAATTTTGGGACAGGTATTTTCTAAGTTGCTTAGGGTCATACTAAGTTGCTGAGACTGTCTTTAAACTTGTGATCCTCCTGCCTCAGCCTCCCAAGTCTCTGAGATTACAGGTGTGCACCACGCACCCAGCTATTACCTTATTCTTAACTTTCAAGAGAATTCTTCCAATGCATCACTGTAAGAAAAACGTTTATAGTAGGCTTTCCGTAGATCCCTTAAATAGAAAAAGAAAGTTGCCTTTTATTCTTTTTTTTATTTTTTTTAAGGGAGAGGGACAGTGAGAGAGAGAGAGAAAGAATCAATTTTATTTAGTTTTTCATGTGGATTTTGTTGCTCTGACACTTCATTGTGTACATAGTGCTGGGCTTTGAACCCACTTGGTCATGCCAGGCAAGCGTAAACTGCCAAGCCACTGCTCCAGCACCACCTTTTATTCTTATGCTGCCATAAATCTAATCCTTTCTTATGAATTTTTATTGAATACTAATATGTTTTTCCTTCCACATCTATTGGAAATGTTCATAACTCTATTTTATTTTTTTTTTTTTTGAGAGAGAGAGAGAGAGAATCAATTTTTATTGAGTTTTTCACATGGCTTTCGTTGCTCTGACACTTAGTTCTGTATGTGGGTGCTGGGGTTTGAACCTGTGTACTTGCACATGCCAGGCAAGTGCCGTAACCACTGAGCCACTGCTCCAAACCCAACTCTATTTTCTTCATCCTACAATTATACAAATCACATTAACATTTT